>JAJDMY020000872.1:0-12017 GCA_022345705.2 Sabuloglossum arenarium
GCCGCTAAAATTCATTCCGATCCGGATGCAGACGCGAATGATATCACGTTGCTAGGGGAGGTGCAAATAGAGCCTTAATAATATCACGCTGCTGAACACTGCGCAATGGCTATCGTTGACAGTGATTTCATTATATGTTTTTCTCTCCACTTTCTTAAGATCGCCTACCCAGTTATTGTCCTTGCACTCTTAGGCAGACTCAAGGCTTAGAGAGGCTGAGGCTTATTTATGCATCACCGCATCCCCATATACAAATTTTCTTATAGCAGCAGAGCGTCACGGTAGAAACACCTCAAAAAACGGCAGCACCCCCTCTATTTTCGGAGCCCTTTTTATCACGAATACCATTTAAGATATATAGTGGGAAATTTTGCAAAAAGCGAAAGTCACAACTATGAGAATCATGTCGGTGCTAGTGCCCCCTTTCGGAGATAACGTTAGTCCGGCATCTCTGGAAGAAAACTCAATAGGCTAAGCACAAGATCCCCCCTTCCGAATTGACTTGCATCTCTACGTTTTTGCCTCGCTGACCACGCTTCTCTAACAGGTAGCGCTTGGCGATCCACTTCTAGTGCTGGGTCAGACACTGTGGCAATGGGTCCAATATGAATTTAACGTGAGCAGGCTCAATATCAACATCCAGACCGTCACCGCATGCAGCCAAGAGATGAGTTTCGAACTCTGCATAATATATATAGCCTTGGAGTTGTGCTCCTAGAAATTATCTTCTAATTTTTGTTCACAGACTCAAGGGGGAACATTCGCGAGAATATTTGGAAGAAGACATCAGGATCGATGAACGAACTGCCTCGTGTTTTGCGAGGATCGGAGTTGAAGAACATGTACTTGAAGCTTAGAGGGAGGGAAGTTCCTCCCTATCCTAGGAGATATCTATCATGAAGTGATGACCTCTTGCTTAAACGGACTCCCTTAAATTGAAGAAATAACGTCTGTAGAAAGGAGTGAATACTCGGCTGGAGTGGCGGCGAGACTAGAAGATATTAATCTCTGATCAGGTGTTATGAAGCACATAGATGAATTAATTATAATTGGGAAGGGACAGGGGGCAGACAGGTGACTAGGTTCTTGATATTTTGTCTTAGTATTAGCGATACTACGATAATAATCCCGGAGATCAAAAGACTTTAGCTTCAATTTCAAGCTCGAAATGATTGTTCAACATGAAATCTCATGACGCCGCTTCTGTAGCCTGTTGACTCAATCGACGCCGGCTAACCCCAGTCGCAAGGATAAATCTGTACCTAAATCCAGCACATCGTCTTCTCGACGGCGGGATTCGAGAAAACTAAGTCGACCTTGGACACATCGGGCTTCGTTGTCGCGTTTTTTCTTTTGAATATCCTCTTGTACAGACGCCCACCCAGACCGTTGGTTGTAAAGCTTCTTATACTCCAGATCCGCTTTCTTCGTAGCTTCAGCGCCCGTATGCACTGCCTCTCCCCATTCTTCTGCCGTTAGCCCAAGATTATTTCTGACAGTCAGATCTCCGTGGCTTTCTAGGAGCAAGTCGATGATCTGTTGCTTCTCCTCTTGTCTTTGGTATACGTAGTGTAAAGGAGTATTACCAAACTCATTTACAGCGTTAACGTTCGCACCAGCTGTTATCAAGGCCTTGGAACAGCGCAAACAGTTCTCTAGTGGATTAGAGCTGTCGGCTGCGTCGTGAAGGGGAGTATCACCTACACAGTCTGCCACCGACACATTCGGCGAGAGAGTGATAAGCATTTCGAGAACGGAGTCCATGGACGCGTTTGGTTTCGGTGTGCGTGGAATACATATGTCATGAAGGCATGTCCTCCCACTGATGTCGGTGTATCCGAGAACCTCTGGCAATTTTGGCAGTCCATCCGCATCTTCCAGTTCGAGATACAAGTCCAGTAAGGCGAGTAAAGTCTCGGAATGATTTGCTTTGATAGCACAATGGACAAAAGTCTCCTGAGAAGCGCTACGTTCCAAAAAGATCCGGCTCCCTGCATGCTCGATGATCGCCTTGCACATTGATATGTCATCACGCGCAATTGCCCAGGTTAGGACCGTACGGCCCAGGAGGTCTTTTTGTAAGGCATTGGCACCGTTGTGAAGACAGAACAAAACATTATGCAAGCTACGAGCCTTAGATGCCTCGTGAAGGGGTGTTTGGGCTACAATGTTTGACGCGTCAATATTGTACCCTTGTTCCAGGAGCTCTTTCGCCAGTGAGTGATCCCCGTCCTCAATCGCGTAAGATAAGAAGGTCCGGCCGTCAATATCTTGAAGAGTTTGGAAATGGTTAAGCTTTCCCAATTTCTCGCAGGAATCGGCTGTGTTAAGAAGACCTAATATCCATAACTTCCCTGACAATATTGCAACTTCAATAGGCAATCTTCCCAAACCATCTAGGACGCCAAATGGTACCCCGACATCTTTTAGCATGGCGTATAGCAGAGCGTCAGTATACCTTCGTGCTTGAAATGGTGTCAGGGGAGACCCAGAACTATCGTCTGGAGCTCTTTCAAACATGTCCCACAGGAGTTGATCCTCATTTGTGGAAGCGAAAGCCTGCGCATCTGCAAGTACATGTGCAATCGTCATTGCTGCATCATCTGCCGTACAGTCTGTGATATTTGCGCCCTTGTCCAGGAGCTGAGCAGTGAAATGTGGCAGCCCACGAGCGACTGTGAGCAGGAGTGGAGTCCAACTACTCCATCGCTGATTGACCTTAACGTTGTAACGCAGCATAGCCGCAAATGAGCCCCCGTTACGGGCAAGGATTGAGAGTATCAGCAGTGGTGGAATGCTCCTCCCTTCAACTGGAGGTGCGCTTTCATTCAGCAGATTATTCAGCCCAAAGTCGCGGTAGTAAGTCCAGCATACTTGGATGTACGTGGTTGTCATGGTCCATGTAGAGTTACATACCACTCGCCCGAAAATGTGTTGACTGCCGAACAGCTTTCATCCCGGTGGGTATATAAGGACAGTCAGTTCATTGAGGTGTAGCCGCTCATATACTGTATATCCTACCCACAGGCTAGTTACCAAGGTGTTATAGCTAGTTATAAATTCTAGTTAAAGACTCTATTCCCTAGGTAGGCGCAAGCCTATTTCGCGTTTTTGAGTGTCAGTAACGTGATGTGTCCGTGCCTAGACTTGTTAAGGTGATTCTTACTTGTTTAGAGAAAGGTTGCTAGATCAGCAACCAAAGCCTAGATTTTCGCAATTTTTGGCATACCTTCTAGGTTGCTAGCTAGCTAGTTATCTAGCGGGGTCTAGTTAAGAAGCTGAAGTGGCTGTAAGCTATTTGTTAGGTTATTCGCATCCAGCTAGTTAAAGGCTCAGTGCTAAGCTGCAGTTAGGAACTACTCTAATAGCCACTGGTTATTGTTAAAGGGTAGAGGCCTCCCAGCAAGGTACCAGCTGGCGCTAGACTGTGGCTAGGCCTAAACATTCTACTTCTTAACTAGCTACTCTAGTTAGAACCAGCTGCAGGTAGGAACTGCCTTAATAGCCACTGGTTATTGCTGAAAGGTATAGGCCTCCCAGCTAGGTACTAGTTAAAATTCGCATTTTGGAAGCTAGGCTTCTCAGACAGTTTCTAGTTAGATTTTTTCAACAAGGTACTTGAGCAGAGTAACCAACAGGGTAAACCCTTGCCACTGCTAGGTCTTATTACCACCTAACCTAGGCACCTTTAACTAGACTTAGGCACTTGAATAGAGTAACCAACAGGGTAATCCCTTGCTACTGCTAGGTCCTATAACTACCTATCTTCTGGGTGTACACAAGCACCCCCTCACGAATTCCTTGGGTTTCACGGGCACCCCCTTCAGGCACTATCAGCCTAACCAAGTGATACAAGTACCTACTACACTCTAAGCCTTCCCAACTAATAACTCCCTTGTGTGTCACAGACATCTCCTGCAAGCACTTTCAGCCTACCCACAGTACCCAGAAGGCTCAATTTCCAACAGCATCTGGCTAGTTAAAGACTCGGTGGTTATTGTTAAAGGGTAGAGGCCTCCCAGCAAGGTACCAGCTAGTGCTAGACTGTGGCTAGAACTAAACAATCTACTTCTTAACTAGCTACTCTACTTAGAACTAGCTGAAGGTAGGAACTGCCTTAAGAGCAACTGGTTATTGCTGAAAGGTATAGGCCTCCCAGCTAGGTACTAGTTAAAAATCGAGTTTTGGAAGCTAGGCTTCTCAGAGGGTTTCTAGTTAGATTTTTTCAACACGTTATACGAGTGTGTTCTTGGACGACATCATTCTCTACTCTTGGACATTAAAGGAGCATCGGCAACACGTCAAGGAGGTGCTAGAACGCCTGGTTAAGGCAGGTCTATACCTTAAACGGAGGAAGTGTCAATTCCACAAGACTGAGGTGGAATTCCTAGGAGTAATTCTCGGCCGCAAGGGAATACGAATGGACCCAAGGAAAGTAAAAGCTACAATGGACTGGCTGATACTGAAGAAAGTAAGAGAGGTACAGGTCTTCCTTAGCCTAACAAATTTCTATAGACTGTTTATATAGACTTACTCTGGCCAGACACTAGGACTGACCACGCTACCGAAGAAGGACGTCCCCTTCAAATGGACAATAGCAGCCCAGGAGTCCTTCCTAGCTGTTAAGCAAGCCTTCTTAGAGGCTGACATCCTGGGCCAATTCAACCCAGACCTACCAGCTATAGTAGAGACCAATGCATCAGACTCTGCATTTGGAGGATGCCTGTCACTATTGGACCTGAATCTAGGCATATTGCGGCCAATTGCATTCTATAGCAGAAAGCTCATTGAAGCAGAGCAACACTACAAAATCTACAACAAGGAAATGCTCGCAATAGTTGAATGCCTGAAGCAATAGAGGGTCTACCTGTCAGGAGCTAGCCTAAAAACAAGGGTATTCACCGACCATAAGAACCTGGAATACTTCATGATGACGAAGGTGCTGAACAAGAGGTAGGCCCGATAGGCTGAAGAATTGGCAGAATACAACTTTACCATCACTTACTGCAAAGGAACACTAAACAAGAAGGGCAACGTTCGGCCTAGTAGTATTTAGCCCAGATAAGGATCTGGCTGACCAGCTAAACGATGCCTACACCAAGGACAAGGAATGCCAAAGGGCCAAAAAGGAGGCGGAAACCGAAGGGTCGGACTTCTCAGTCAGCGAGGAGGGAATTCTACTTTACAAAGGACTAATATATATTCCAGACAATAAGAACATCTGACTCAGACTAATGACCGATCATCATGATACACCAACTACAGGCTACCCAGGCCGAGACAAAACATTGGAGTTACTAGAAAGGAACTACTACCTGCCAGAGGCGAGGAAGTATGTAGAGATCTACGTAGGAACTTGTGACACGTGTGCGAGGGCAAAGCTGCTACATCATAAACCATTCTGCTTATTACAGCCATTGCCGATACTAGATAAGGCATGGGAGTCGGTGTCGACCGTGTCATGGTAGTATCAGCCATAGTACTAGCCACGTCTATACAGCAGCCCGACGGGGAAGCGCCGCCCAATGGTGGGTCCCCTAATAGTCATCTTCTCAGCTAAGAGGATCAGGTGACGGAGGATGTCATTTTGAGCTTACCCCGCAGTATATAAATATAGCACCCTGGCCGGAGTAGAGAGGCCAGTGATCAGTTCTAGCATCAATAGAATCCAAGCTTTTATCGATCTATCTAAACATGTACCTTCAGGAACCCAGCGACTCGCAAGTAGTCTGTCCCATATAGAGCCATAACGTATTGCACAGCGACTACACGTCGGAGCACCGGCGTACCACGAGGAAACCGATTGACGTCACACTATCCACGAAGCCCAGAAGTACCTTTTGCGTAGGGTTCTTACAGACCAACTTCATTGTGAAACTGCCTCCGTCAAAGGACCTAGCTAGGTCAAAGTGCATGTTCGACTCCATATGGGTAGTGGTGGACCGACTGACGAAGATGACACACCTGGTACCCTGTAATGAGACAAGCACCTTGGATCAGCTGGACCATCTCTACCTGGAATACATATTCACAAGGCATGGAGTACCAAAGTTGATAGTATCAGACCTAGGCAGCCAATTCTCCTCCGGATTTATGCAGGAGTTTTACAGGGAGTTAGGGGCTAAGACTAATCTCTCGACGGCCTACCACCCTTAGACGGATAGGCAGATGGAGCGGACAAACCAATCGCTGGAGCAATACCTCCAGATTTATTGCAATTACCAGCAGGATAATTAGGTGTCATGGTTGCCCCTAGCTGAGTTCCACCTCAATAACGTCTGACAAACAAGCAAAGGGGTGTCAGCCTACTATGCCAGCTACGGGTTCTACCCGGAACTGCCTAGTACCTGGAGAGTCGAGGACCTTCAGCCAACAGCTAGAGGAAACACCCCAGCTGCCGAAGAATGGACCGCCAAGATCAAACAGATTCAGAATGAGTTAAATGTAACTTTGAAGGTTACACAGGAAAAGCAGGCAAGAGCCTACAATAAGAAACATGCGTCGGTCTCAGGCTTCGAACCAGGAGAGAAGGTCTGGCTTTTGAGGTGTCACATCAAGACCAGGAGGTCGTTAGACAAACTGGACGACAAGAGGCGAGGACCCTTCGTGGTCAAGGACCTCGTCGGCCGCAACGCAAAGAGGTTGGTACTGCCAGAGACAATGTATATCAACCCAGTTTTTCACGTATCCCTGCTGGAACCATATAATAGCCAGGAATCAGAGCAGCCGATGCCTATCCCACCCCGACCAACCAAGGTAGATGGGGAAGAAGAATGGGAAGTCAAAGAGATCCTGGATAGTAGATTGGGGAAACTGGGCTGCAGGAGAAAAGAAACATTGCAGTACTTGATTAAATGGGCAGGATACCCACACATCGAGGCCACATGGCAGTCGGCTGAGGACGTAAGCAATGCTCAAGAGGCGGTCGAGGACTTCCACAAGCACTACCCTCAGAAACCGGAACCTACAGTCTAGACTAGGCAAAGGAGCTATGTCTACGAACACTCACACTTAGCAAGGGCAAAGATGATGGTGGAAACGATGTACTTAATTATAATATACAGGATATAATAAAGTAACAATACTATAATATAAAAAAAAAAAAAACTGAACCACTATACCAAACTCTCCAACACAGCCCTGAACCGAGCTGCCGAACTAGGCGCTACTAGGCAACGGTTGATGGGAGCAACCATGCCAAGCCCCAATAACATGACAGACTATATGTAGGCCGGGTCAGCCACAATGGAGTCCCCATCGGATAATACTCCTATTACTGTGTACATAGTTTTATTGACCTTTTTGTTGGTATTTCGCTCAGCCAACCTCCACTCAGTCCAGTCGACCTACTTGCCTGTAGGCCAAGTAGGCCGCGCTTCCCAACTTAGCCTGACCGACCTACGTGGCCGAAGGCCAGGTAGATCAGACCTGTCACTCCGCTCCAGCCGACCTACTTGGCTGTAGGCCAAGTAGGCTGCGCTTCCTACTCAGTTTGGCCAACCGATCTGGCCTTCGGCCAGGTCAGCCAAACTTCCAGTTCCTTCTAACCGATCGGCCCTCATATCCTCAGTACCTGCGGCACCTCGTCTATACCAGCGGGCCACTGGCCATCAGACGAACGCACCACATCCGAATTTTGCAGGTTCTGAATGGTCAGATTCTGCATCGCGATCTGCATTTACAGAGCAGATATGGTCTGTGTCTGTGCTGCAACGATACTCTGCAGTCCCTGGAGCTCATTCTCCAGAAGGAGGTAATGACGAGAGTCCGGGTAGAGGTCCACATGACCAGATCGCGACGCCGAACGTGGTCGGCAAACAGGACCATGGCCAGGGGAAACAGAGGAGCGAGGGACGGGAGACAACTTGACCAGATTGCAGAAGGGAAAAGCAGAACGACAATTCGGTGAGCGAGAACGTCGAACCACTGACCTTGGTTGACGAATGGGACCTCAACCAGGACAACGAACCCCTCCCCGCCCGCGAGGTTGCTCGGACTTGACCTTTCCCAGTTAGCGGAAATACACCAGGGAGAGTTTACTGGCTTTTCAGTCTTCTTGGAGGTAAGAGGAAGGGGGGTCCCCACGTGGGATGATGCGGCCGACCCAAGGAAAGGGACGACCCATCCATAAGGCGGAGCTGACCATGGTCATTTAATAGAACTACGGTCAGAGGAAACAGTGACGGAAGAATGAGGACCAGTGGACCGGGAACATTGAACAGACCGCGACTGACGAATAGGGCGACGGACAGAACGACAAACGCAGCCACGACCATAAGAGGTCTCGACCTAGTCACCTCCTAGTTAGCAGCAATAAACAGAAGGAGAGCAATATGATAACTCACCTGGTCACTGAGCTTTACTACAGCACGAGGATGTGAGATTCCCGAAACCAACGGACCAGGGCGCTGCCGAGTAGCCCGTTAGGGGAGGAGAGGAGAAGAACCCTCATCGTCACCGTCATCGCCGTCAGAAGGGCGAGTAACATCCCCCGGATTTAGACTCCCGGACATGATTGGCACAAAGGCCGGGAGTGGGACCGAGGGGGCGGCAGATGACTCAGAGGTTGGAGGATCCTATAGAACAATTAGGGAAAAGCAACAGGAATGGGGAAGGAACTTACCATGGAACATCCTCGAGCCTTGAAAGTGCATAGTGTGCAAGCAAAAGCTTTCCCAACTGCAGGAAGCCCAACCCAATTGTATGGCTGCCCACCTCTACGACAGGTAGAGTAGCAAGAACCCCCTAATAACCAAACCGTCCTGCCCAGAATCTTGTTGACCCTTAAGAGGGCGTTCCGCTGCATCTTGTTATGGCAGGAATTAATAACATGCAAGGACAGACGCAGAGGGCCTGAGAAACTCAGGACGGCGACGGCAACGACGGTGGAAACATCTGGGAAGTCAGAAACAGCCGCTACGGGATGATTAGCGTAACTCTCAAAAACAAGAGTGATAACATTAGAGCCCGTGACAGGTGTAACTAACCCCCAAAGGGCCAAAGACTCAGGGACAGTGACAGGGAGACCAGAGGGTTGGCGACTTGGTGTCGTCAGAATGGTGGCGACGGAGGGGGTATGGTTGATTGCGGTAAAGCTACTAACTTGGGGAACGACTACTGGAGACGACACAACAACGGCAGAAGTAACGGCCGCCAGGGCATCGAGCCTGCGAGCCAGGCAGAAGGGAGACAGGTGCTCAAACACACCATCAGCAACGGGCAAACTAGAACCGACAAAGGGATCATTAGTATTGGATAGGCTGGAAAGAGAAGGAAGGGAAGAACGTTGAGGCTCAGAAAAGAAAGGAGGAGCCACGTCAGGGGAAAGAAGCGACGTCACAGAGACGCACAAGGATTGAGTGGCGTCAGGGGGTGTGTGCCATGGTGTTGACGTTGCTAGTGATGTAAAGGAAAAAACTAACACCATGAAGTTTAAGTCATGATGCACTGTTGCCTAGGGCAACCAACAACAACAAATACTATAACAACGCACATGTGACAGCGCTCGGCGAACATCACCCGGATTCCGAGGGCCCAAACGGAAATAGGCCCAAGCGCCTCACACGAAGGAAAGCCTCATCATGGATAGCCAGGCCCGGGCGCCTAGAAGCCACATGAAGGCCCGAGCCAGGAAGAGGCGCCCAACACCAGAGCTGAACCATGCAACTTAGTCAAACCTCCTAAGCGAAGCAGGCATCGAGGCCCTGAAAGACTAGAGTGCTTGTGGATAGGGCGGCGGCCAAGAATGCCACCAGAGACAGGAAGGCCCCCAGTTGGATGGAAGGTCCCGGGAAGGGAGGGGCCACCATTGCTGGGCAATAGCAGAATAAGGCCAGAGAAGGGAAGGCCTCCGCCTTCCGATTTGGGGTCTTCCTCTAGGAAGTCAACAGATAGATCCTTAAGTAAACCCGATTGCACCTTTACAGAAAGGTCATCAGTCAAAACATCATCTATAGCATTAGTTCGCAATTGAACCTCCCTTCTATTCTTCGCTCCGAGAGCTTCGCCTAGAAGGCGCCCAACCCTTATAGTGTTTATTGCTACTACTGCTGCCTTTGCCGCGCCCGAGCCCCCGGCCCCGCCTTCCTCGAGCGCCCCCCTTAAGCCTCCGTTACCCCACTGCCTCCTCCGCCTCGAAGCTATAGGCCTTGCCTTCCTCAACAGCTACCAAGGCCTTCCCACACCTAGGACTCCCGAACCGATGCCTGCGGTGCCCGATCCGAGATCCCTTACAGCGCAGACTTACCAAACAAGATTGAAGAAAAACAAAAAGCAGTACGCAAGACCCAGCAAGGACTCTAGAGGGTAGAAAATATGCAAGAAACACATTGGTAACCCGACCGATCCATAGGGGGTGACCGACCACCCCAGTAACAGACCGACCACTTCGCAACTGACTGACGCCCACAGACCGTCGGCCACAGGATCTAGAAGAGCAGTAACAGAGATTGTTTGCTTGACCAGGACGACCCCTAGGCTTCAAGGAACCTTGGCCTCAAAAGGGGGGGCTAATGTCACAGTATACCAAGCCATTCCAGAAGTAGGTCGGTCGGCCAGGCCAACCAACCATACAGACAGAGGCTGGCAGCAGCCGTAGTATAGACCATAGCTATAGGGACTTGGCCGAGGTTGGCCGAGTAACCCTGAAGTCAGGTGTTTATTATGGGTCAGAGGCGTTGCCTCAGGCAATGCCTTGGCGGACCCCAACCACACAGCCGCATATATATAGGACCGATGGGAGACTCTCTAAATCCCCCATCAGTCAATACCTTTACCTACCCAGATAGACCTTAGTTGTAGCTAGACTGACTATAGTCTATACCATATCCTATACCTATCCTGCCTCCCAGTCTACATACGTGATCGTCGGCTGAGCTGACAAAGTTCTATTGTCTCTGACCGACGCCTACGGTACCCCGACCACTGACCCCTAGTTAGCCGTGATAGATATGGTCTTACAAAATCTAGATTCAGAAAATAATATCTGTAATTGTACTTAGTTAAACATTAATTAACTAAAGTATCAAGTAATTGGAGAAGAGATTTTAAGTAGAAACTTTAAAGGAAAAATAGTTTTTATACCTTGAATTAAATTGAAAGTAAATGGTAATAAGAAGATTTCTTTTGAACGTAGTTGGTAGTTTTCAGTCTGTCTTGCATTTGGAATAATAATTAATAAATCTCAAGGTGAATCTCTTAATAATTGTGTAGGAGTTGATTTACGAGGTAGTTATTTTGCTCATGGTCAGTTGTATGTTGCTCTTAATCGTGTTACCAATCCTATAAACCTGGAGATACTGCTGGACGAAGAAACTGTTTGGGGAAAGAATCATATAACTTCAAATCCTGTATACAAGCCTGTTTTGACTTTGTAGTTTTTTTATTAATTTAATTGAAGTCATTTTCTCAAAACTGAACTTTAAAAACAGTGGCTCAAGACTGAACCGCAGGCCCGTGAAGTGGGCCCGATTACTAGAAGTTTTCCCCCCAGTATGCACTTCCCGGCAGCGCGCACACGCTCACCCCACCAAAACCTGATGCGACTGACCAACTTCATTAATTAATATCTCAACCAATTACACATCAAATTAATTCATACTTGGTATTCTAAAAAGGCAATATTATGTGAACTTTCTAGTTACAATTCATAATTAGACAAGTGCTGTGGCTGACGCAATTGTCTTCCGCTTCTTGAAGTAGGCATTTGCTCCGCTATAACTACCCGCTCCTTAACAACCTCAAGATCACCACCACCAGAAGAGGCTTGGTGTTGAGGATTTTTAAGCTTCTTCCTTTGGTCCTTGGCTATGACCTTTTGCTCATTTGATAGCTGTGCATTAATTAGGCGCTGCTGCTAAGCTTCTTCTTTCTGCATCTTCTTTTGAGCCTTTTCAGCAGCCAACTGCTTGCGCTTTTCCTGTCGTGCTATGGCAGCAGCCTTCTTCAATTCTGCTTTTTCTTCCTTGCGTTGATACCTCTCAATTTTATTTTGCTCCTTTTTAGCTAATGCTTCTTCT
>JAJDMY020000873.1:0-11983 GCA_022345705.2 Sabuloglossum arenarium
AAGATATTTTTTATTTTTGAAAGCGGCATGTTTCTCATCAAGGTCGAAATAGTTATTTGACGTTCTTAGAATATTTTGCGACCGTTGTAGCGGTGGGAAATTCCTAAGCTGAATTAAAGAGTCAAGCGGTATCCGCTATATAGAACCCAAACCCAAGCTCCACGGTCAATAGTTTTAATTTTTTTTGTTTAGAAAAATTCGCTATTGCAAGAGCCAAATAAAATGGCGAGAAATTGCGAAAATTTTACTTGTCGCTGTATGTTGCAATAGTGCAGGTCTAGGCACCCTAATAGGTACCTGGGCACTACTAGATAGGTAGTTGCTTAACTAGAATTAGGTATATTATCGGCACACGGTGGAGTTTTGGTGGGGAGTGGCTCGCCAACCGTTTCCGGTTAGGGAGGGTGTGGCCGAACCATTTTGGGGTGTGCCGGGACCGGTCCCCTAAAGCATTTCGGTGTGCACCTTTGCCACCTTTGCGGCCCATAATGCGGAGGTAGGGAGAAGCGGGGATCGAGAAAAGCAGGAATGGAGAAGAGCGGGTATCAAGAGGAGCGGGGATCGAGGGAACGGGAATCGAGAGAAGTAGAGATCGAGATAAGTGGAGATCAAGTGGAGCGGCGAGAGAAGTGGAGATCGGAGATAAGAGAATCAGAGCTTAATCGATTTGTTGGGGTGGTCAAGTCAGGTGATCTGGCTGTGGGGCGACAGACAGAAATCACTAGGAACTAGCTGCAGAACTAGTATGTAAACTTGCTTGTTTCATCACCCCTTCAAAAAATCTGATGAATAGTTACTGGTTGGGCTGAACAGGCAGTCTGTTGAACTCTGGTCCATGTTTTAAAGGTACTGTTGAATTGAGCTGTGTGTGTAGAAATATGTAGAAGTCGCTAGAATTACATGCGTGTGCGGAAAACAAAAGGGCTTGGCACGTGTCTGCAGACACGTGCATTGACAGTCACAACCATTTCGCGCGCCGACTTGACCAACCCAACAGAAAAGGATCTCCTTGACATCGGTGAAATCACCGAGAAGCTTTCTCACCTTCCGCTGGCTGCAAACCAAGCTGTTGCTTACATACGAACTCGCAAATGCTCACCCGCAGCTTATCTAAGACAATTCAACGCCCAACAAGACCCCTCGCCCCCAAACTCCTCTTGATCGTCTACTTCTATCCGTACTGTCCAGCTCTTCGACATGAAAATCGCCAAGACAGACAGCGACATTAAATTCCTAAGAGGTTATTGGACAATCTTGTGAAGTGGGCTGACATCGATACCAAGTAACGGCTGCCCGCAGGCAATTAGTTTCCGTATCCTTGCTAAGCGACCACACCAAATTTCGGAAACTTATGACCTTAACCTTGTAATGTGGCTGCAATTCAAGCTTCTTATCTTGGCATGGAGGCGACCAATGAGATATCGAATGGGTTGGTTAACTAAACTGCAATTCATCTAGAGATGCCATGTGGCCTTACATTCCAGACTGACGTGTTTCCTAAATCAACTCACGACGGCACACGGGCAAGGCGTTGGGCAGCTGGTGAGCGGTCGGATGACGAAAGCATAAATGGCGTGAGGTGGGCTGATCTTGGGCTGATCTTGGCGAGATTCCCTCATTCGATTTTAGGAGATGCCACCACTCAACCAGCATGACCCGCCTTTGGGCTTACAAGGCTGGCTGGGCTTGCTGCTCAGTGCGCGTCTCGGTCGGGTTCGGTTCTACCTCTCATCTTCCTACAAATAGCATAATTCAGCTCCGCATTAGAGAGAGTGCAATAATACTCCAACCACCACGCTGCGATACGCTCAAACTCGACAGCAAACATGCCCGATGAGAGGGAACCCCACAACATAGTCATCATAGGTCAGTCTGGTCTCTAGTTAATCGCATACCCATCGGTCAGTCTGTGCGAGTCGGTTATTGACATCAATCGATCGATCTACAGGTGGCGGCATCATCGGATGCACAACAGCCTACTACCTCACCCGCCATCCAAGATACGATCCTCGCATACACAGCATAACTCTACTTGAAGGGACGAGAATAGCCAGCGCGGCTTCTGGAAAGGCTGGAGGATTCCTGGCCTCCTGGGCATATCCGAGCTGCATCGTCCCGCTGAGTTTCAACTTGCACGAGAAGCTCGCACGAGAGCACGGGGGCGAGCAGCGGTGGGGATACAGACGCGTTCGGTGCGGGCAATTGACTGCGACGGGGAGGGAACCAGAGAAGGGGACAACAGAGTCAAGGCCAGATCTGGGCCGCTATAAGAGTTGGATCTCGCTCGGGAAGCGCGATAAAGCACCGAGGAGGTCGCCAGAGGAAATTGCGACTATTCTTCCAGATGACGTGGACTGGCTGATCCCTGAGACCGTGGATGCGTTTGAGGATGTCTCAGACACCGACTGTACGGCGCAGGTCCAGCCATACCTATTCACCAACTGCATGGCCAGACTCGCCGAGGAGCGTGGAGTCAAGATCATCATCGGCTCGGTCGAAGATATCAATTATACCGATGACGCTGAGGAGCTAGACACCACGCGAAAGAGGCCATTGGGCCCTGGGAGATCATACTCGGGAAGGGTGGTAACTTCGGTCACCTACAGAAACAATACGACATCAGACACTCACACTGTCCCAGCATCAACAATTGTGCTGGCGGCCGGCCCCTGGACACCCAATCTGTTTCCATGGGCGCCGATCTCTGCTCTGCGTGCTCATAGCATCACCATCAAACTCAAGAGGCCACTATCCAGCTATTGTTTATTTACGGAGATAGCCGTCCGCGATATCAGTGACTGTACATCGCAGGATAGCGGATCCTCCTCATGCGCCAGCAGTAACGGCAGCCAAACTCGAACTATTTGCCCCGAGATCTTGACGCGGCCCAACAACGAAATCTACGTCTGCGGCCACGGAGACTACACTGTGCCTCTTCCCACCTCATCTGACGAGGTTGAAATCTCCGGACAACATTGCCAGGATCTCATCGACGCCGCGATCAGTATCTCCGACATCCTCCGCGACGGCATCGTTACTAGTAAGCGCGCCTGCTACCTTCCCACCATCGTCCCCGGGAGGTCTGCGGGGCCACTAGTTGGTCCGACAGGGGTGGAAGGGCTCTTGCTCGCTGCGGGCCATAGCTGCTGGGGCATACAGAACGCACCTGCAACGGGATTGCTGATTAGTGAGCTGATATTCGACGGCAAAGCGAAGAGCGCTGACATTTCGTCGTTGGATCCTAGGGGAATCCTCTGAAAGGGCGAAAAGGGACGATTAGTAGAGTAAAATTAGCAGTCGTGGTGGCGTGATTCTTTTCTCTTGTCTCGCATATCACATACTATATTCAGCATCCGTGTGTCTGCTTCATCCATGTCAAACACCCGCAGTAATCACAAGTGGGCTGATGGATAACGCTAGCAATTGAAATTATCGTTCGATCGGAGCTTCTAGCTAGAGAGGTGGGCAGGCTTAGATGAGTATGGGAAACCTGAAGCCCCTCACTCAACCTACGACAAGGTGGGGTGAATGCTAAGAATGTGGCGTGACGAGTTGGCTCTGAGACATGTCTCTCATTTGATATATGAGGCTAACGATTGGGATTTGCTTTCCGCTGCGGCTAACGCAAACGTCGGGCCACAAATTTCAGCCTTGGAATTTAGGCAAGAATATACCGTTGGGCGCATAACCGACTTATCTTATCCACGTGATTCTTTTTAGCCAGTATGGGTTCGTGGATGAGCGTCTGGGCTGGAAAGGAGGGGTGGGCTGAGGGGTGGGCTGATGAATGTTGTTGGAAATGGCGGTGCGGGCTTGCTGCCCGGCAGCATGCTGTTGCCCGTTTGGGCACCCTGTTTGCTACGCATTGCTTCTTTACGTTTGTCTGTTCTATATATATGTACGCTATGAATCAAGCAAGCGTTCCACCTCCCCCTTTAGCCCACGGGATCCAACAGCGTAGGGCTTGTGTTGGTTGAGGGAGCAGTAACGAGTAGTTTCTTGCTTGCCTCGTAAGGAAGCATTCTAGCTAGTTAAATATTGTATACACGATGGGAGGCCTCCGGCCTCGAAGAACCATCCGAGCTGAGCGCTTACGTAGGTGGTTCGCGTCATCGCCACCTTCGTGGCGAAGCATCGCGCTCAACCAACTGAGCGCGGAACGCCCATTCCAACAGATTGCATATGCATTCCCGTTAATATATTGCTAAGAAAATTAAAATAGAAGGCGACTAGAAGCGCCCCAGCTTTGATTTTCGAGCCACCTCGGCAAGCGAATCCTCGCTGGTCGACCCAACACTTCCCAGGGTATTATTTTTTATAGCCTCTGCGTTGTTTCCGCACTTAATGCAGAGTTCTGTCATATCAATTTTCTCATTGAGGTGTTGTCGTTGGCAAAGTCTTGCTTGTTGGATGCAGCACCCTGGGCCTTGTTAGGTTCCCGCTCCATTAAGCGACAGCCCAAGGCCAAGCACCCAACTTAGGCACCCGCATAAAACTGCCATTATCTCGCACTTCCACACAACTTCACACTCCATGTCAATGTAAATTCTAAATGTTTCAGTAGCCTATTAGAACTGATTATACCTGATTAATTTAATGTGTTAAAGTTAGGCAATTTACTCGTAGTTGTATCGTGTGGCAGATGGCTACGTGCTTAGCTGGACTTTTAACTGGAATTAGGCATAGGGTGTGGCTATACTAATGTGGGGGGTGTGGTCCTACTAAAAGGGGGTGTGGAAATACCGGCGGCCTTTGTAAGTTGTATTCAATTTTCTTCTGTAGCCCTTTTTACATGTGCAGCCAATGCTGGGGCCTTACAGTGTAGAGGATCATGATTAGGAGTATCCTATCAGCCACCTTCATGTTTTCCTTGTGCAAAAATTGAATCTTTGGGCGGCAAAGGCATGAGACACATGATGAATTTGGGCCGAAGATAATATATGGGATATGATATTGCTTCCCGTCTGCGCAAACGTCGGCTTTTAGCCGGGTTATAGCCGTCGATTGGTTTGTTTCTTTTGTCCTAAAGACCTTGACAGGAATGATGTTATCGTGTAGACAGTTCCCCCCATATTCTACAGAATAATCAAACACTTGGTTAGTTATTCCCTTTAAACTGAAAATCCAATCCTCCTTCGCCTTACTCAGATCGTAGAGTGCATAACATAGCGAAAACCACAGTTTCCGTATTCTAGTGGTTTTAAACCATCACAAAGTCGTAGGACCGAATCATCCTCACTCCATTGGATCACTCATCACTCTCCCCACAGACCCCGTCTCATGCCTAACCAACCTCTTCCACATTCATGGTATATTGTCGTATCCCCATCCCTCAGCAACTCTCTGACCCACCCAAACCCACTACCCCACCAAACATGCCGATCAGGCCTTACGCTCTCTTGTTCTAACTACTCTCGCTCAAAACTCCTCAACGTTCCAGAGTCAGATTCACCGGGTCCCGCACAGGATAGCGGAAGTACGTCAAGTATGTTCCGCAGCGGGAGCAGAACGTACGGAAGCCGTTTTCGGAGCTGAGGAAGAGGGACACGTATGTGTTGTCTCTGGTGGGTTCAGGAGGACCGATGACGGGAAGTAGTCTCGTCTTGGGGGGAGGGAGAGCCGCAGAGGAGGAAGTCCCACATTACTCAGGATTGGGGGCAGATGAAACAGGGCTAGGAGAGGGAGCCGACGACGCGGCGGCATTTGTCACAGTGATCGATGCAGATGAGGGGGACTGGCGAGGGGGACGTTAGTCAATGTACCTAATGGTGTTTTGAGGGGAATTTGCGTGTTCCATAAGGGAGTTGGATGGAAGACTGCCGTACGGCGGAGTTCGGGGATGGGGAGACCAGCTGTCTAGAGTCGGTTCTAGGCTTACGGTTAGGAAACCAACCACACCACCGCGAAAAAAGATGAGAGCGATTAGAATTTACATCTCGCACCTCGCGAATCCATTCCAGAAGCCAGAATTAAATTATTTCTTGTGGTTGTTGAGCTACGCTGCTTTGAAGTTGGGTGCGCAGGAGGTAACCCTAAACTTTTGATAGGGTCGCCTTGCTTGCAATGCCAGAACGGCGCTTGCCTTCTGGGTCGAGTGTTGTTCTTCGACAGGGTTTCTGGTCCTTGGTGACGTGTCTTCCTGTTCTAGACCCGGTCGATAGAGTCGAGGACTTCGTTTGTGATGTGGCAGAAATCGCAAAGCGTCTCGGAAGGATTCTTCCGCCTGTTCCGGGTAATCTTCTCCCTCGGAGTCCTGAATGGACCCGAAAAGGGCTCTTCGTTTTTTTCTTCTAACCAGTAGTTTACCGCTTGACAGGGGTCAGGTGGGGGCACTTCGTAATCGGCCCTCATCATCTTGGTTCAGGGCAGGAAGAAAGTGTTGGAGAATGGAATGCTCAGATTCGAGACTATGAAGCGATTCTCCACTGCTTATAACTCTAACGACTCAAGCTTACAAATGTACGAAGCTACCACCCGCTTGTTTTACCCCAGCGTCATGCTGTTCCGTGTCCGATACTGCTCCATACTGACCTGAACCACCGTATCGTGTTCATATGGTAACGTGACCTCGCGTTGGACAGTTCATTCTACGCGCATCGTTTCTTTGCGATAGTCTTCGCCCCATCACAGTTTGAGGAGTCGCGACGCTGGACTAGGATCTGCGTCAATTTCGCTCTGACTTCTGAATTCCGATACAAATTCTAAACTTTTTCTTCATTTCGAATACAAATCGTGCGTCCATTTGAGATTTGACGTGGATGACCAGAAATGGAAGCCTCGCAATGCAAGTTCGACGTGTCCATGTGGGGGCGGAAAGGAAAATTAGTGGACAGCGCTAAACATGGGGGTGAGCGATCAACCTCTTTTCGCTGCTTAGCTTTCCTTCCGGTGCTGCAATGAAGACACTGAGTTCAAATTCACGATGAGCTTTGGCTACAGCGTTAGCGACTTTATCACCATACTCCAGCTGGCAAACAAGATCCGTGAGCGATTTGTTGATGCTCCACACCAATTTAAGGCGATTTCGAACGAGTAAGTTACTCCATCGGTCAATTTACAGATGCTTATTGTTCAATCCAAAGGGTGACGTGTCTCTCGAATGTCCTTCGAGACATCGAGGGTGTTCTATGTCAGCAGGAGCCCACCGACTGGCAGAAGAAAGCTTTACTGCCCGTTCTTGAAGAATGTCACAACGTCCTTATCGCTCTGGGTAAAGTGGTGGACGAGAATTATTGCTTGAAGACGTCCAATCCCGACGGTTTCCGTGATAAGTCGCGAAGAGTATGGAAGAGATTAAATTGGGAGCCGAAAGACATACAGGAAATTCGTTCACGCATTACCTTAAATGTTGGTCTTTTGAACACTTTTAATGGAAGCCTGACCAGGTGCCTCTCCATACCTCCAGATTAAAAATATCACAGGTTCGCTTACTTTTGCCAGCAAACTCACATCGGCGGTGAAGAAGGGTGTGGATCGATTGAACCAGCGCCAAAATGATCAAGATAGCCATCAAAATCATCTGGCTATTCTCGATTGGCTCACCCAAATTGACTATGCTCCTCAGCAGAGTGATTTCATTAGCAGTCGACAGGAAGGAACCGGACAATGGCTGCTAGATTCAAGCGAATTCCAGGAGTGGCTCAAACAAGGCAAGCAGACATTATTCTGCCCGGGTATGCCGGGAGCGGGAAAGACCATAATCACTTCTATTGTTGTCGAATATCTCTGGGGGAAAATTCAAAATGGCGTCACGACGAGCGTCGCGTACCTGTACTGCAATTTCCGACGCCAGCAAGAGCAAAAACCTAAAGATCTACTCGCGAGTCTACTGAAGCAGTTAGTTCAGCAACAAACATCGACGCCTGAGAGTGTGAAAAGCCTCTATGATCGCCACAAGGACATACGTACCCGACCTTCATTTGACGAAATCTTGAAAACATTGCACTCCGTCATTACTAATTTTTCAAGGACTTTCATTATCATCGATGCGCTGGACGAATGTCAAGCTTCCGATGGAGGTCGCAGGAGACTACTATCAGGAATATTCAACCTTCAAGTCAAAACTGGAGCAAGTCTCTTTGCAACGTCGCGGTTTATCCCGGACATCATAGGACAGTTTAAAGAAAGTGTATCATTGGAGATCCGCGCCAGTGATAAGGATGTGCGGAGATATCTGGACGGCCATATGTCACAGCTACCATTATTCGTTCAACGCCGTCCTGATTTGCAAGAGGAAACCAAGACTGAAATCATAAATGCAGTAGACGGGATGTACGTGCCTTTCTACGTAATACAGTAGACCAGGTGAGCTAACGTTTTGTTTAGGTTTCTCCTCGCACAGCTTCATCTAGGTTCACTAATCGGAAAGAGATCGCCCAAAGCTATCAGAGCTGCATTGAAAAAGCTCCAGACAGGAACCGACGCATATGACCACGCCTATAAAGAAGCCATGGAGAGAATTGAAGGCCAGGTTGCGGATTCTCAAGAGCTTGCCAAGCAAGTTCTATCATGGATTACCTGCGCTAAGAGACCCCTAACCACGTCAGAGTTTCGACATGCCCTTGCCGTTGAAGTCGGTACATCCGAACTTGACGAAGAGAATCTCCCAGAAATCGAAGACATGGTTTCCGTGTGCGCTGGCTTGGTCACTGTTGATGAAGAAAGCGATATAATCCGCTTGGTGCATTACACAGCTCAGGAATACTTTGAGCGTACGAAAACGTCTTGGTTTCACGATGCCCAGAAAGATACTGCAATAACCTGCGTTACATATCTATCATTCGATGCTTTTGAAGCCGGTTTCTGTACAACAGATGAAGAGTTTGAGAAACGGCTACAATTGAATCCACTCTATGACTATGCCGCCCGCAATTGGGGATATCATGGTAGCGCAGCTTCCGCAGCGGAACAGTCGGTTGTGGATTTTCTTGAGAGTGAAGCTAAGGTCTCCGGTTCTATCCAGGCTATGATGGCTTCTAGACGTTACTTCGGCGACTCTGGCTACAGTCAAAGAGTACCGAAGCAAATGACAGGATTACACCTTTCGGCATACTTTGGACTGAAGGAAGCGATGATAGCTTTGCTCAAGAATGGACATGACCCAGACTCCAAGGACAACAATGGTCGGACACCGTTATCGTGGGCTGTAGAGAACGGGCACGAGGCGGTGGTGAAGCTGCTCCTCGAGAAGGAGGCTGAGCTGGAGTCCAAATCTAATAGTGGTTGGACGCCGCTGTCGTTAGCTGCGGAAAATGGGCGAGAGCCGGTTGTGAAGCTGTTGCTCATGAAGGGCGCTGAGCTGGAGTCCAAGGACAACTTTGGTAGGACGCCGCTATCGTGGGCTGCAGCGAGGGGCCACGATGCGGTGGTGAAGCTCCTGCTTGAGAAGGGCGCTCAGTTGGAGTCTAAGGACAAAGATGTTCGGACGCCGCTGTCGTGGGCTGCAGCGAACGGGCGTGGGGCGGTGGTGAAGTTGTTGCTCGAGGAGGGCGCTGAGCTGGAGTCCAGAGCTAAATATGGTCGAACGCCGCTAATGAGGGCTGTTTATCACGGAAATGAAGCTGTGGTGAAGCTGTTACTCGAGATGGGCGCTGAGCTGGAGTCTGAGGAAGAAGATGGTCGGACGTCGCTGTCGTGGGCTGTAGTAACTAGGCACGAGGCAGTGGTGAAGCTGCTGCTCGAGAAGGGCGCTGAGCTGGAGTCCAAAGACAAAGATGTTCGGACGCCGCTATCGTGGGCCGTAGAGAACGGGCACGAGGCGGTGGTGAAGCTGCTGCTCGAGAGAGGTGCTGAGCTGGAGTACAAATCTAATAGTGGTTGGACGCCGCTATCATTGGCTGCGGAAAATGGGCGAGAGCCGGTAGTGAAGCTGCTGCTCGAGAATGGCGCTGAGCTGAACTCCAAGGACAACTATGGTAGGACGCCGCTATCGTGGGCTGCAGCGAGGGGCCACGAGGCGGTGGTGAAGCTGATGCTCGAGAAGGGCGCTGAGCTGGAGTCCAAGGACAAAGAGGTTCGGACGCCGCTGTCATGGGCTGCATCGAACGGGCAAGAGGCGATGGTGAAGCAGCTGCTCGATAAGGGCGCTGAGCTGGAGTCCAGAGCTAAATATGGTCGAACGCCGCTAATGAGGGCTGCATATTACGGTAACGGAGTAGTGGTGAAGCTGCTGCTCGAGAAGGGTGCTGAGCTGGAGTCCAAGGATGAAGATGGTCGGACTCCGCTGTCGTGGGCTGCAGTAACCAGGCACGAGACGGTGGTGAGACAACTTCTTGAGAAAGGCGCTGAACTGGAGTCCAAGGACGAAGGTGGTCGCACGCCGTTATCGTGGGCTGCAGAGTGCGGGTCCGAGGATGTGGTGAAGCAGCTGCTCGAGAAGGGCACTGAGCTGGATTCCAAATCCAGCAGTGGTCAGACACCGCTATCGTGTGCTGCAGCGGGTGGCCACGAGGCGGTGGTGAAGCAACTGCTCAAGAAGGGCGCTGAGCTGGAGTCTAAGGACAAGTACGGTGTATTCATCAGTCCGTCCGTCCCCGCCCGTCCACCTCAGTCCAATCCCGTCCATCCAATCATCTGGATGGATGGACTGCCAAGACCAGTCCATCCGCCGTCCGTCCGTCCGTCCGACGAACTGGCGAACACTCTGGTGAAGCAGCCGCTCGAGAAGGGCGCTGAGCCAGAGTCCAAGGACAGCGGTGGTTTGACGCCGCTATTGTGGGCTGTAAAGAAGGGGCGTGTGGCGGTAGTGAAGCAGTTGCTCGAGACGGGCGCTCAGCTGGAGTCCAAGGACAGCGATAGTATGACGCCGCTGTCGTGCGCTGCATATAACGGGTATGAGGCGATGGTGAATCTACTGCTCGAGAAGGGCGCTGAGCTGGAGTCCAATGACAAGTATGGTCAGACGCCGCTGTCGTGGGCCAAATATAACGGGCATGAGGCGGTGGTGAAGCTGCTGCTCGAGAAAGGTGCTTCGAAATCCCAATAGTTTAACGGCAAACTACTCACATACCCGTGGCTTCTGATGAAATCGCAGCCACCCACTAGTGGGTGGCCACTAGTTCAACGAACCTCGTCAGCTCAACGAACTTATTTTGCGCAAATCAAGTTATTGACTATTTAAACATGTAACGTATTTCACCGGGAGTTCGCTCGCCACGGCGAGTTCGCTCGTAAGCGAATTCCCCGCGCACCCCACCAACCCCGGCCTGTCTCCGGGCAGTCGATTATCAACATCGAACACGGAGAGTCGAATTCGACTGCCCTGGAGATTCGCGGCACAACAAGACTTCCGAACCATGTAGATAGACGTATATAGAAATAAAGATAATAAAAACTATTTACATTTGCTCAGCAGCGTCCCTCTGCAATTGGTCATGAAGTAAATCAGCAGCTTTTTGGCTGCGAGTGCACCTCTTAGGTGTTGCTGCCCTCACCCCCTGAGCACTCCGAGCAGACCTTGCTCTTTTCTGTGCTCTTGTAAGAGCTTTCTGCTGACGCTCTGAAGCCTCTGCACCTGTTAGTGCTCGCTTTCTGGTGCTTCCCTTCTTTTTTTTCGCCTGCAAGCTTAAGTTAGGAGGCAAGGGGGGGGGTAGCTCAGCAGGGATTCTCTGATCCCTCGCCTTCAAAGCATGAACCTCAGTCAGCAACTGCTTATTGTTCTCTACCATTTGCCTCATAAGACACTCTGACTGTTCTGGAAGCAGCTGTGACTGGTGCTCAAGCAGATGCTGAACTGACTCCATAACAATATCATTACCCCTATTTCAAAAACCACCTACCCAGCGCTCTTGAGAATCTATAGCTGCATCATTATACCCCATAGCCCATCCACCATCAAGAACAGGACTTCCAGAGAGCTACCAGCGTGGGTGGACCAAGGAAATTGGTAGGGGGAATCCTTCAAGAACATGTAACGATTCGTTAAGCCTAGGTCCAACCTGGGGCTTAAAGGATCCTGCGTCTAAGGACTTGGGTTGCGAGATAA
>JAJDMY020000874.1:0-11975 GCA_022345705.2 Sabuloglossum arenarium
TTCATCTCGTCTGCCCAGATCGTTGGGATCACCATCGCACTCGCCATCGCCAACTCAGTCTTCCTTAACGATGCGGCAAGGAAGATCTCGGTGATCCTGCCAAACGCATCTGCCGTGGAAGTAAAGGGAGCTATCGCGGGTGTGGGCTCAGCCTTCTTCGGGAGTCTGAGCGAAGATGTCCGGCAGAGCGTTTTGCACGCGATTATCAAGTCGATGGACAAGGTGTACATCCTAGTGATGACGGCCGGCGCCCTCACAGTTGTCTTGGTCGCTTTCATGAAGAGGGAATCTCTATTCCTCAAGGCCGGTGGTGCGGCATAAATCTTCATTTGCTCCATGACTTAGGGTAATGATTTGAAGAACCCCATTGATCATCTGGTCTCGTCCTCTGGGTAATTGTGTCTCTTTCGGCGTCTTTCAGCAGGAAAATAGCGGTATTTGGAGTGACCTAGAGGTCTCAAATGCATCCCGTCTTTCAATATTTCAGTGTATCGTATACATCATTGAGACTTTTATATCCATCCACTCCGTACAGTGTACAATATATATCGGTTTTTTGATGGACAGAGCATAGACTTCATTTACTCTGTACGAATGCTGCAACCCTGACAAAAGGACGGACCGTATGTTCCTACACCATCGAGTTACCCTGCACAAGGACTAGGCTGTTTTACAACAAAAGGGCTCGCCTCCACGTTCAGGAAACTTCAATTATTTTTTATTTTATTTCCCGTATCCTTCTCCACTACTTAGCTTGGCTTTATTATCCTCGGCGGGATAAAGAGGCATAGAACTGAATTCTGATGCGCGCATCTAGATGATGTTTCTCAACACAAGTCCACATTACTTTCTCCATTCGACCTTAGGCATATAATTTATAATCAGATTTACTCGTGTAAATGGAACCGATAAACACATGTAGCCGGGTGGACGCGAGTAATTTTATCCAAAAAAGGAAATCCAGGGTACTCATGTAGAGACGTGGGTTCGATATGTGCACGATCAAGTTACCCGGCACTTGATGTCAATGGTGGGATTTGCTCTATTGGATGCTCCGTACTGTGGAGGCCGGGGATTGCCTGGGGAGTGGGGCTCCCCGCGAAGCGTTCTGCGTGATCTTGGCGACGGAACCCCTTATTGTTTCCTTCTCATAGCTAGCAAATCCACCATCTTCCTACCTCCCGAGGAGACCGCTGAAAGCTCCACATCTATGGCAAATGAGAGGAGATGCTTGGGTAGCGATTAGTAGCCAGGTCCAGTAGATGCAGAAATTCAGTCTGGCTACTGCTTTGTTTGATTAATTAGGATGAGAGAAGTGTCACAGCAGCCAAGCTGTTCCAGATATAGGCAGTCGGCCAGGCTGACCGCCCATACAGGAGGAGAAGGGGTGACAACCCAGGGCCATGCCAAGATTGGCATCACAGGGTACTGTGGAGGCTGGAGATTGCCCGGGAAGTGGTAGTTCAGTGGCTCACCGCGAACCATTCTGCGTGGTCTTGGCGACGGGACCCCTTCTTAGTTTCTCCTCGTAGCTAGCTAATACATCATCTTTCTACCTCCTGAGACGCCCACCGAAAGCTTCACATCTTGGGCGAACGAGAGGAGATTCTTGTGTATCCATTGGTAGTCAGGTCCAGTAGACGCAGAAATTCAGTCTGGCTACTGCTTTATTTGATGTAACGATTCGTTAAGCCTAGGTCCAACCTGGGGCTTAAAGGATCCTGCGTCTAAGGACTTGGGTTGCGAGATATAATCTCTATTGCTTAGACAGCTGGGTACAAACGACAAAGGGTGTGTTGGTTCACTTGGTCCACTGGCAGTGCGGGTTCGTTACTATGAATACCGATTCAAGATTTGAGTTGAGCACGATGCTCCTAAGTGGTGAAGGCCGAGCCTTCCTATATAGTACTCGCATCGTGATCTGGTACGTACCATGATCGCAAGCGATCGCTTCTCCGTTGTGAGCGAAGCTCCTGCGTTCTCATGCGATCATTCTGCCGTCTTGTGATCACTACCCCCGCACTACCGTGCATGCGCGAAATACATAATTGGGTCGCTCGTTAGGCGAGCTCCCCCTACTGGGTTGGTAAGCGAATACAACGCTGTAAGCAAACGTAACATTTGATTAATTAGGATGAGAGAAGCTTATGCCTATTATTAAAAGAGTTATTGAAAATTTTTCACGCGAGAACATAGCAAGAAGCTATCAACATCAACAATGATTTATCAACCTATTAAGCAGCATCAAAGAAGATCTTTAACTTTTATCACATCTATTATTATCACATTATACAAGACTAATTGGTATACAGATTATGCGAAAAAACTTAGATACACATCATCAACCTCGAGTAGCTAAACTGCTAGTACCAGACCAGCTTATAAACGTTTCCAGACAACTAGGATTCATCTCCAGAATTCCCGTCGCAAGGACAGTTATACGATCAAGAGTAACTTCGACCGAAGACCCTTTCGGTTCCTTATCATCAACATTTCAGCTTCTTGATATATCAAGTAGTAACGAAACCATCACACCTTGACGAACATCCCCGACCGGGTCTACTATATATACTATCAACACCATGAACGAAAGCACTCTATCACAAACCTTTTCAGGCATCAGGTACAAACTCATTCATGTTAGAATGTACTTGAAGACAGTATAGCTATTGGTAGACAAGACAACAAGTGACGAGAATGAGAAGAGGGAGTTATATCATATTTTATTTTACAATAGATTAAGAGGGGAAGTAAGACAGTGGTTTGATGGTCTAAACCTCACGATACAAGAGAATTGGACTGAGTTGAAAGAAGAGTTTACAAAGAGATTTGAGCAAGCCGATAGCGAAAAGCAATAGCGATGTCACGGCCGACTGCGGTCGGCGATCTGGGTGCCGTAGGCGTTGGTCAGGGCAATGGTCAATGTCGTCTGGCCGACCGTCACGTAGGTAGGCTAGGAAACGAGCTAAGATAGAACGGGGTTATAGACTATAGTCGGCCTAGCTACAACTAAGGTCTATCTGGGTAAATACAAGAATTGACCGATGGGGTTCCTAGCGAGGTCCCTGTCGGTCCTATATACACGGTTGGGGTCCGCCAAGGCGTTGCCTTGGGCGACGCTGCCCCTAACAAACATCGGCTTTCGGAGTCGCTCGACCGACTATGGCTGAGCCCCCTACTGGCTGTGACCTTGCACTAGGTCAATGCACTCTTCCCTCTGTATGGTCGGTCAGCCTGGCCAACCACCTATACCTGGAATGGCCTTGATGCGCCATGATGCCAATCTTGGCGTGGCCCTGGGTGGTCGTCCCTTCTCCTCCTATATGGGCGGTCGGCCTGGCCCACTGCTTACACCTGGAACGGCTTGGCTGCCGTGACAAGCGACTCTACTTTCACCAGCATGTTAAAATTCTGCGGCAAGGCAATAAGTCAATTCCAGACTACTTGAAAGAAGGAGAATCGCTGGCAGTATTGGCCATGAATGAGGATATATCATTTACTCTGGTGCAAGCTTTCATCGATGGTCTCAATAATTATCAACACCGACAGATGCTTGACCTGATCCTACCTGACAGCCTGTATACCTTTCAGGATGTTAAAGCAGCAGTTAGAAAGCTCCATGCACGATCACCAGAAGTTACTACAGCCTTTGCATATCCAGCTGCAGCAGTAACTATCAAGACCAACCCGATTGCTAAGATGACTCAAGCTTTTCAGACGATTTGTGATAAGCTGACAACCTGAACACCACCCGCGCGATCGACATCCCCATATCAATACAACAGCCCATCGAAGCCAGACATAGTATGCTTCAACTGCTTGGAACCCAGTCACACTACACAATACTGCACATTAGCGCCAGTATCTCTAGAGCAATTTAGAGCAAATCGAGAAGAAGTGCGTCGAAGACAAGAACAACAGCAAAGTTGGGAGGTAAAGCAGTCAAATGTACAGAACCCAAGTACCGCGCCACCACCGAGTCAGCAACAAGGCACCCGTCATGTATCCTTCGCTATCAATTCTGCGATACCTGAGCATATACAGCAGGAAAAACAACCGTAGCCTATCACCGCTCCAGCAGCTCGAAAACTAGCAACAAATCTAAGAAACCTACCATATCCAGATGGACCAAGGAGAATTGCATCTCGACAATCTTTAAGTGCAAAAAAAATGAAGGACAATCACAAGAATCTCAGCAAGATCAAGACAGGGATAAAGAAATGCGAGAGGATTCCCCAGGCACTCAGCAGAATGAACAGGAAGAGTAGGCGATAGATGAACAATTGCGATCTCAGCTGCAAGAGCTACAGCGAAGGAATGCTAGGCAGATACGAAACAAAGAACCAGAAGAAGAGTGTTAAATAGCGGTACAGCGGAAACCTCATGAGTTACCTCCACCCAATTCAAGGGATTGTAGGATATGAAAGGTTCGATACTAGGAAAATCCTCGAGGCCGATGTCACACTTAAAGTAAGAGAGTTATATGACATTGCTCCGATTGTGCGACGACAAATAGCAAATAAGATGATGTCCTCAGAACCACGCAAACAGGCATTACGATAAACTCGAGCTGAGACAGCATCGGCTGCTAATAAAGAGCAAGTGGTGGAACCAACAGTGACGCAGACAGTTCCAATGCAGAGAGATATACCGCAGTGCCTCTATATCACATTATGGATAAATGGACAATGTCTTCCAAGGACATTAGTAGACTCGGGTGCTGTGGTGGACTTGATTAGTCCTAAAGCCGTACAAAAGATATGTGCAAAGACTCGACCAATAAGAGAAGCACCATAGGGTATACGTCTAGCAAGTGATGATTTGGTGGAAATAAAGAAGTGTGTGGATATCGCAGTAAATGTAGCAGGAGTGGAGATGCCGATCACAGCATATGTTACAGGAATTGGTGTGACTTATGATCTGCTACTATCGCGTCGTTGGATGGAAGGAGTAGGAGCACAGGAAGACTATAGGAAAAAGAGGTTCACAATTAACCACCTTGGAGTTCAGAGGACGGTAGGACCTACATCGGCCAATATTCTTAGAGCGGAGCAATTACAGGACCTGGAATTGGGATATGACTTAGGACCTGGATAAGAGGCAAATACTCAAGAAGAGCTAGAAGAAGAGTAGGCTGAGGAGGCGATGGATGAACTGGAAAATGAGCTCAATATGGGAAAAGAATAGCACCGTCACAGGACCAGGTACTTGGTCGGTGCAGTCAACAACCTGGGAAAGCTGAAGATGAAAAGCAAAAGCAATCAATCGAAGTTAAAGATATCAGTTTTGAGCAGAAGAGAAAAATGCCTTTGAACGTACACCAAGCATGCTCAGCAGCCGAGATCATACAAATGCAACAAGACCAAGTGGCCTTTCCATCAAAGCCAATAGTCGTGCAGCAAACTGCAAGATTTCCAGTGAAAAGAAGACCCATATTAAGAGAATTATCTATCGACTCACAAGATATTGTGGACAATTGGTTCAAGGATACAGGCATCACTATTGGAGAGTTAGCAGATACACCAGGGCGACAAGCAGCAGCAAGGCAAGTATTCTATACCTGGCGTGAGGTTTTTGTGAAGCGAATAAAAGACATCAAACCTACTGATTTGCTTTATCATTCAATTGATCTTAAACCGAAAGTTAACCCAATTGTCATGGCCAACTACGGTGGGCAATCTAGGTGCTATGGAGGCTATAAGTGTGCCAGTGGGTAGAAGGATAATGTATTAAAATAAAGATCTTCTTTTCTAATAAGCCAGCCCCTGCCAAGCCTATGACTAACAACTCGCTTACATAAAACCAAGATGGATGTACTTCTTCAGACATAGAAATGCCCTCCACAGCCGCCTCTCTTCCAAACCTCGTGTCTCGCAGGTTCATAGCCGATAGAATAGTAGAATAGAAGTAGTAGGGACATAAGAAACTAGGGAGTCAATGTAGTAGAAGACAACAAGGGAAAATCTCTCCACGTCCGCCGAGGATAAGGAGCATTGTCACATATAACAAACTAATAAGGAAATAGACAATAGGATTGGATCCACCACGAAATTCTGGTCTAGAAGATATATAACACCCTTTCAGTCAATTTCTCGGCATCGGTGTCGTCATCGGTATCATCTCAATCAGGAAACGGGTTGTGCAGCTGTGTCGGCAGCCTAATTCTACCCCTGAACATGTCATATAGTAATTTCCACTATCTGGAAGTCCACTCCCCTATATCTGTAACTTAACCGCTTCTCTTCCCACTTGGTGTTCTGGCTTGGGGGTTTGGTGTGTGACTTGGCCGGTCACATGCAGGAACTTTCTGAGGTTGCGAGTTCAAATTGTGGTTGAAGCTTTTTTAAAAAGGTTATCTGAGCAGTTCTCCTCCGGTTAGGCTGGGTCTAAGGTCTTTCGAACGGTTCCGGTGGACGGAAATAAAAAGTATCCAACTGTGGGGATTTTTCTGAGGATTCTAAAGTTCATCTGGGAGTAAAGTGCTTCGACTAGGAACCAAGCAAGGTTTTTATTATTTTTGTCGACTGGGATTCTGACCGTGATTCTGACTAATTGGTGATTAGGCCAAGCCTAGATCAATAGCTCTCTGTCCTGCTAACCCTGCATACTTCATCGCATCGCGCCTATAGGTGACTGTGGTATAGGCTATAAACAGCTCCGGGAAGTCTGATCGAGGGTAATATACTTTCATATCATCGAGATGGATCGTGTGTGAGTCTGTTCCATCTCCATATAGTTTGCTGACTATACCGCTAGCTCCTCCTGGGTTGACTTTGACTAGACGATGAGGTTCCGACCAGCAGCTTTCTAGTTTCTTGCCTTTATGCTTCTCGAGCTTCATGTTCCAGAGTAATACCAGATCACCTTCCCTCAGCTTTGTCCATACAGGGTTCCGCTGTGTCTCCATCCGCTTATGTGTCGCTGCCATCACCTGTCAGGCTACCTCTCGCAGCTTATCACGTCACTCAATATGCAATTGACATAGATGCGGTGCATAATCCTCCACATTATCGACTCCTCCACTTTCCTCTACATCTGACATCCAAGTCGCTACTGGCCTATAACCAAACATCATTTCCGCAGGTGTAAAACCATGGATTTTCATAAAGCCGGGTGTTAATCGCAAGCATACTGTTAGGTAGTGAAAGTCCCCATGTGTCAATTCCGACTGGTCCCTGATTAATGTAGTAGGCTCTTGTCTGACTGGCGACTAGCTGGACTGTCCTTTCTACTAGTCCGACAGATGAAGGGTGTGATACTGTTGCGTCATAGTGTTCTATTCCTTTTGACTTGAAGTATTCTGACACTGGATCTCCAGTGAAGTACGAACCATTGTCTGTATATAGCGACTGAGGGAATCCAAAGTTAGGTGAGATGAAGTTCTCAAAGAAGTCGATCACTGCTTTACCATCTGCCTTCTTGCATGCCTTTGCCCACACATATCAGGTGAAATAGTCTACCGCGACTACTATATACTTGGCAGCAGTCCGCTTGCACCTGGGAGACACTGGTCCAAGGAAATCTAATCTCATCATTGCAAGAGGTTCAAACTTGATAATCGGCACTAGGGTTGTGCTTTTCCGACGAGGTCCTAGTTTCTGGCATACCGGGCAGGATCGACACCAGTTTTCAACATCATGAACACGCTTAGGCCAATAAAATTGCTCAACAATCTGATCAAGGGTAATAGCATATGCGAAGTGGCCACAGCCATCATGAAACTGTTTCAGGATATTGGAGACCTCCACTGGTAGAATACACTTCACCCAAATACCGCTGCGCTCTTCTCTGAGTAATCCAGTACTCATAAGTCGGTATCTCTTTGCTTTCCATCGTATATTCTTGACCTGACTAACACCTAGTCCTCTCTTTCGCAGCTCAGTAACTCCGCTCGTAAGGTAGTCGACTATATCACCATAGTCTCTACTAGTACGATAGCTCTGGTATAGGTTATTTTCTGGTATCGCGGGTAAGGCCATCCTTGCTAGATCCTCCGCTCTTGGTATAGTTGTGTATCGTGTTGGCATCCTACTAAGACCATCTGCGATTCCCATCAGGTGTTACTTCTCCGGTCGGTGATGCACTTCGAAGTCATATTCGTTCAGCCTATCCTACCACTTTACAATTCGACTCGATGCATCAGCTCCTTGACTTAAGATAGACTGCAGCACTTGATGATCTGTATACAACTTGACGGGGTATGGACTTCCAATCACCAACCACCGTACCTCCGCTAGGCCTCTCACTACTGCTAGAGCTTCTCAGTCGGTCGTGCCATATCAGGTTTCAGCATCAGCAAATCTAAAGAATATGAACATGATGATTCGCTCTTTACTTCGGTACTTCGGTGCCGCTTCAGTTCCTGCTGGTTCATCTTGGAGTTGAAAAAGCACACCACCCATTCCATACTTGCTAGCATCAGTCGACAAATGATACTGTAACTCTGGATCTGCTGCGGATATCGCGTTCTCTGAGATTGCCTTCTTAATATAGTCAAAAGACTCCTGTTGTCGGTCGGTCCAACACCATTTCTTCTCTCGCCATTCATGCCTGACTAACTTCTTTGCTTGATCTTTGTCGCCTTTAGTCTCTGGTAGCTGCACTGGGACTCGCTCTTGGTAGGCCTCTTTTAGTCGGATCGCATGTTCTTCTCTACCAGGAATAAAGATACGCAAAAATGATGTCAACCATAAGAAAGCTTCCAGTTCTTCCTTCGACGTCGGTACTGGCCAGTTCAATAACCGATCCCGATGCCTAACAGAAAGTATTAATCCTTCAGCACTTCCCATGAATCTAACTAGATCTAATGTCTTGCAGTACGCTCTTGTCTTTATACCTGATAGGTAAACTGGTCCAAATGCCACTCGTGGAAAAAACCGCTCATGCAAAAACCGGAACTACAACTCAAAGTCTCTAAAGCCACCTAGATGATCATCCATAAAGGGCGAGAATCCTCCTTCCGCATGCATTCCAATCAGCTAGTCCATTCTAGTCTTCGTTTCAGAGCGAGGTAAAGGTTCAAACACAAGGTCTAAGAACTGCGAATAGGTATGTGGTGCTCCCTTAAGTCCTTGTCCCATCCATCGGTAGAGATACTTTCCATGAGGTGTGATAATTCCAGCTTTGTACTCATTTCCGGGTTTAATAAGTATCGCCCAATATCGATTCAACGCATCAGTGCTAAAGAAGCATGTATAGCCTGGCCGGACAACTGTCTTGAGAACCTCATCGATACAGTGCATTGGGTACTGCGGCTTGATAGTACTGTGGAGGGCATTTCTATGCCTGAAGAAGCGCGTCTATATTGGTTTTCCATAAGCGAGTTGTTAGTCATAGGCTTGGCAGGGGTTGGCTTATTAGGAGAGCTGACCTCCATCTTAATACATTATCCTTCTACCCACCGGCACACTTATAGCTTCCACATCTTTTGGCGGTCCTAGGAAGGCTGTCGGTTAGCCAGTGGTAGTCTGATCATCGTGTTATTGAGTAGTGAATGTGGATTGTGCCTATTCATCTGACTTATTGTGTTTTTGGCAGATAGAGCGAGTGAAGCTCTAACCACGAGAAGATCTGACTTGCCAGAGTAGGCATACGACGAAGAGTTTACGATTAAGAAAGAATTACGAGCAAGAAAGCGGAGTATTAGGATATGAAAGGCAACCTAAGCAAGAATCAATCATCGAAATCCTCAAGAACAACATCTTCAAACCCTTCGAACAAGTCTCTTATAATACCGAGAGAAGAATCAGAGCCAGCATTAGTAGCAGCGACACCGACAGTTTACCCAACATTACAAGAACCTGCTTTCAATCTACCTACGACGACTTCAACCAGCAGCGAAGACAATCTAGTCTACACATTTCAGCAACTCGGAATAGAAGAAACAGACCGACTGATAAAAACAGTAATGATGAACGATACTGCACTAGCCCAAACCTTTAGTGGTGTCAACTACAAGCCGATAGAGGTGGAGATGTATATAGAGAGCGTGGAGGAGATGACAGAGTGTACAGGAAGAGATGTGGTGGGAAAGGCAAGGCTATGTCGTCTTGCATTCTACAATGGTTTAAGAGGAGCAGCAGTGCAGTAGTTTGGTGGTTTGGAGTTAGAGACACAGCGAAACTGGCAGTTACTGAAAGAAGCGTTTAACCAGCGGTACACCAGAGCAGAGCGAGACGATCTTCAGACATGCTATTTCTCCGATCAAGTACAGTCACTCCGACAAGGCAGCAAGACAATTCGACAATATATCCAAGAGGCCGATGCACTAGCATCATTGACAATAGACAAGAACATGCTATGTTTCCTAGCTCGAGCATTTGTGAATGGAATCAGTAACAAGGACGACAAGCGATTGATCATGGTTATCCTTCCGACCGGCATGTATACCTTCGAAGAAGCGAAAGCAACAGCGGAGAAAGTTATAGCGATTTCAGAGAATGGACCTAGATATTTGCCATCAACCAGTTATCCAGCGATCGCAGCAAGTGTACAACCTGATCCACTAGTTACCTTGACGAATGCAGTACAAGCAATGTGTGACAAGATGTCTTCTTGGGACAAACCGCGATCTTCTTCACCAGGTTATTCCTCTGCTACTCCCTACCCGCGACGACCTCAGACAGAGATCATATGCTTCAACTGCCTCAAGCCGGGACATTATGGCAATGAATGTACCATGAAACTAGTTTCGTCAGTACAACTTCGAGCTAATAGGGAAGAAGTTCGACGAAGACAAGAAGAACAGCAGCGAACATGGGAACAGAACAGTACAAGACAACAACCGCAGCAGACACAGCAGCAAACCCGACAAGTATCTTTTATGACGAGTACAGTCATACCAGAGAGCATTCTAGCAAGACGAAATGAGAATATTGAATGGGCCTCAGCAATGCCAGCACATCGAAGTAAACCGGCTAGTGCACAGCGGAATGCTCCATACCAGATAGCAGACCAGCAGCAAGGATGTCAGCCAATGCAGCAACCGGTTAGGCCTCAACCATCAGTGCAAATACAAAGTAGAGGTACACCTATAGAGGAGCAGATGGATCTTGATCTCTCACAGGAAACAGTTGGTCAGTCACAGCAAGAGCAAGGTGTTGGGGTAAATAGAAGACAGGAACCTCAGCGACGGAATGCAAGAACAACTCGAGATAAAGAATTGCAAGAGAAAGCTTTGGAAGAGAGGCGAGGGCCAATAGTGCGACGGAAGTTACATGAGTTACCACCACCGATTCGAGGCATAGTCAATCATGAGCGGTTCAACATGGATGCTATTCTTGAAGCACCAGTCACTCTGAAGGTCAGAGAGCTCTTGGATGTTGCACCAATCATTAGACGACAGATCGCCAATGAGATGAAGTCCTCAGCACCTCGACGTCGAGCGAACCCAGAAGCCTAGCAACAGGAAGGTCAAGCAGCAGTAGCTGGAAATATGGTAGCTAGTGAACCTATTGTCAAGCAAACCATACCAAAGCGAGTGGATATTCCAGAGTGCTTCTATGTCACGTCCTGGATAAATAGAAAGCCACTCCCTCGAACCCTAGTTGACTCTGGAGCAGTTGTCGATTTGATAAGTCCAGCAGCAGTCAAGCGAGTTGGCTTTACACCATGAGCGATCAAGGAACAACCCTGGGGAATAAGATTAGCCAGCGATGATCTAGTGGAAATAAAAGAGTGTGTTGATATACCGGTGAATGTTGCAGGTGTAGAGATGACAGCCACAGCGTATGTTACTGGCATTGGTGCTACCTATGACTTGTTACTATCATGACGCTGGATGGAAGCTGTAGGAGCAGCAGAAGATTATGAGAAGAGGAGGTTTACCATTCGAGGGAATAGCGGCAAGAGAGTTATCGTCCCACCTACACCATCCTATCTCCTTCGACTGAGCTTACCTGTTGACTATGGACCAGGTACGGAAGTGAATACGTTTGAAGAACTAGAAGAAGAATGGGCTGAAGACGCGATAGAAG
>JAJDMY020000876.1:0-11956 GCA_022345705.2 Sabuloglossum arenarium
GTACTTAAACAAGAGGCAGAGAGGCCAACATAGCTTGGCCCGTCCTATAGCCCTTAGGGCTCGGGTTAAGCGCACGGTCACGTGCAACCCACAAGACGAAAAATAAACATCATCATCATCATCATCATCATCGTCATCCGAAATCAACCCATTGAGCCAACAAATCTTCCACCGCCCGCTTCCATCGTCGGATTGTACTTTGGCTCAGCCCCAGTTTACATGTCTCAATCAGCACCAGACGGGATTGGACAAGGATCATACTCCCTCTGTCATGCTGTGCCTGCAGTAACCCACCACCGCCAACAGAAGTCGCTTGAATTAGTACTGGACTTCAACCACCGCCCTCTGGATGTGTCGGAGCGTGTTAAAGCAGAGAGGATCTTTTATCAAGTCCTCGAAGCCTCGACCTTGATGGCTAACGCTCCATCACGTTTTAACCCTGTTTTCCTGCTTCGACTTTCGCTCGAGCAAAATCCCAGTGAGCAAGGAAGAGATAATTTTCTCAACTATACTTTGAGAAACTATTACGACGATGCTGGAGACAGCCCAGACTCAGTCCATTTCTCGCAAGTACTTGACCGCCTGGAACAGACTGTCCCTACATGGTTACCCTCCCCACCGTCGTGGGTCGCTGATCGTACAATAGAGCTTGCTAACCATCTGGTCTACTTCTTCTTTCTACCCCGTGAGCTCTACCTGGCTTGGCTACACCGCCTGGCCGATGGACAATGTGTTAACAAAGTGATAATTGGCAGTCAAGGGCCGAGCAACGAAGACCCCCCAGCCTACTCCGCATCTTACTCCAGTTGGCGACAGTGCGCACACCCCAACGCCCAGTCGCCTTTCCAATCTTCGTGCTACTTGCCTTACTCGAGTCAGCCACCGGTGCGTAGTCTCGGGCTTTTTTGATCGGACGACCGCCGAAAGTCGAAACCCAGCTCTTGACGACAGCGGCCTACCTCTTCAGGCTGAGGGGGCTATGGCCACGGAAGTGGCGCATATCGTGCCTCATGCTTTGGGTGAGACAACACACGAGAATTCTCCACTGTAAGTACTATTAGTACTAGTATTTCCAGCTTGTAGCTGATAAGCTGCAAGTGACTCGCAAAAGGCCACGTTTTGGAACATCTGAAACTTTTCCACCCACAGGCAGAACAGCTCCTTAACGGCGTGGGGATTGATAAGCCATTCAACGCCATGACAATGACCGTAGACCTTCACCAGTCTTTCGGGAACTTAAAGTGGTACTTCGAAGAAGAACCCGATGTACGCTAATCATTTTCTATTTCCAGAGCTTGACGTTGTTCTAACTGATTGAACTCTCAGCCACACGCATATCTATTCAAAGAATCACCCGGGATCACTTTATACCTAAACCCAACCTTGCACCCACAGAACGAGAGAGGGCGGATTCAATTCGTTAGTGCCAACAAGGCCGATCTTCCAGACACAGGGCTTCTGGCTCTTCATCGTACCTGCGCAATTATCCTAGGATTGAGCGGCGCAGGAGAATACATAGACAAGGTGCTGCGAGACGATGAGGGAGTTTGTCAGGGAAGATGCGAAGACTTAGAACAGGGGACTCTAGACCTAGTTGCGATGGTATCGTGGAGGTTAGGTTTGTGCCGAGGCTAGCCTACCAGTATCCTATTAGTAGATCTACTACGAGAATTCTACTATGGTTAGAGCTGCTGCAGATATCGCCTAACTGCCAGTATGCCGCATGATCCATCCATTTCGCTTCTTTACCGCCGTCTTAGAACAATGAACTGCCACGCTCGAACAGCATTCGGGTTCGCCCTGCAAACCCGAACCCACCTACCCTTATAATCCAGCCTCAGATCTCTACAATCGCAACAAGGGTAACAACCCCGCATGGACGCGTCATCTATCAGCGTCTCAGCCTCTCTTCGACGCACTAGACGCCACCTCCGGGATCCCACTTTCCTCATCTCTATGATGGGATCGTTACTACGATAATCTCTCCACTCGGCCGTCACCAAAAACTCTTGCCATGCAAAATCACAATACATCACGCAGTAGCAGGCAGACACTGTTTTCCGCCTCGGCCAGTGGGAGTATTTCTACATCTACCGGGATGCGCATCAGTCCTTAGCGGCAGCCGTAGGTATGGTAAGTTCAAGATCGTCCACAAGCTTGGCTACGGAGGAGTTTCGACTGTCTGACTTGCTCATGACAATTAACTAAACGTATGCACTGCACTTAAGTTTATCACGGCGGAAGCGATGCCCAATTGAAAGGAATTGAAGATACCGTAGAACAACTTGCAGCGATTCGTTCTGACCATCCTGGTTGACAGTACGTCACGACGATCCTACACAGCTTTTGGTTCAACAGTCCGAACGGCTCTCACCTTTGTTTAGTACTGCCGGTGTTGGGACCTAATGTCAATCGGATGTCAGATTGGGACTGTAGATTACGGGAGGACGTTTCACGGAAGTTGTCGAGGCAGGTTACACGAGGCTAGCATATTTCCACTTCCAAGGAGTATCACGGAGGCGAGACGTCAAACAGTCACCACTCTGAATGCGGTCATTAATGAACGATTGAGTTGTCTCAGATTTCAACTACTCAAACTTACTTCCCCAACTCGAATCGCTCGATCCTTGGTCCGAGGAAAACAATACGCACAACTAAGCCTCCCGGTTAGAGAGCCCGTAATAAGACTAAAAGACGAAGCTCCGGCGAATTCAGCCCCCGAGGATTTCGTCGACATGCTGGACTTCACGAAGTCATCTCCTATCCTAAACTCATAACCCAATATTCGCATAGTCGACTACTGTGAATCTTCGTCGGCAACGACACTTCGGAATAACGCCTGCCTTCTATCAAGCTCCTGAATCGCTGTTCGAGTTTAAAGCCGGGGCGGCGCCCGACCTTTAGGCCCTCGCCTGCACCATCTACCAAATCCGCTCCAGCAACAAACTCTTCTGCGATTTCGTGGGCAGGAGAACTGAAAGCACGGTCTGGGAGATGGTGAACACGCTGGGGGGTTTCGACGAGGGCATGCCCATCCCGACTGTTGATAGCAAACTTCGGTGGCAGACAGATGAGGAATTCCAATCGGAAGAGGAAATCAGGAAGGACGAGTGAGCCGCTGGACCTACTCCTCCAGATCAGAGACTTCGACGTCTCTGCTGCAGCCGCTGCCGCTGTCGATGCCGAGAAATATGTCTTTTGGATACCGCCCAAGCAGCCTCCGACATCGTACAACCACAACGGAGAACACGTTTTTCCCAGGTGGGTCAACCCATTACCGTCCATCGCTGAAGACGAAGCGAGGTGCCTATGTGATCTCCACAGCAAGATCCTCGCCTACGACCCCGAGAAGCGCTTGTCGGCCAAAGAGGTGCTGACACATCCGTGGTTTGCTAGCGAATTTGGACAACTGAGTCAAGTGGGGGAGACGCTGCCAGAGTCCCATGGTGGGGTCGGACTAGCTGGGTCAGTTCAAAGGTTCGACCTGACCCAACCCAACCCGCGGCCTGGGGGATCAAACCTGGGTCAGTCTCGGACTTTTGGGGCTGTTGCCTGCGACGTGGTTGCTTCCTTGCCTCCTGGCAATATTAACAAAATGGAGTGAGCATTTTCGGCTTTAGGGCTGGGGCGCATAGTTGCATAGGGTATAGCGGCAATACTACCGCTTTAGTGGTTGGGGGTTTTATTGTCCAGTATCTAGCAAGGAAGATTTAAGCTGCAGCGCTGCCTCCGCGATGTTTCATACCATTCTAGTTTATATTTGTCCGTGTAGCCAAGATAGAATAAATATGGAGTACAGCTCGACTGAGCGAGACATTCCCTCCTGACATCCTAAACTTCTCCATCTAGTTATCTAGTTGCCGACTGAGCCAATTCTTCTGGTTGGGTTAGGCTACTGTAAGCGGCTTGGATATGAGCAACGTATTTTAAGCTTCTCAAATAAAATACGCCATCTCGACTAGGATAGTGGCCGGCGCTATGGAGTCAATCCGCAAGCGGACAGAAACCCATGGTCACGCCTCATGAATGTGCCTAACTGGTCCTGTGTGGGTAACTATCTCTTCACCGACAAGAGAGATGAGACTGCCTTCCCCATCGCTGCTGGATCGAAGGGATCCAGTAGATCTGCCCACGTGATTGCGAGCGAACCGGTCACCAAACTAGAAGGGTGGATGACGTGAGGATAGAGTCGCGTGACTATGGCGTTCAAGACCCATGCCTTCCGCTGTTCAATCCGAACCTGTACCCAGCAGACCAGGACACCAATCGTGAGTACGGTGGAAGGGCGCGAATCACGTAAGGTAATGAGAGTTCTTTTCGCTTGGGCTGAGTTATATAGGCTTCCATCGTGAGGCAACTTATAAGATAGACAGCAGCTCTGCGATCCAGGCGTTGTTGTGGTGGCTGACTGTTCCGCACGAGCTGGAGTCAAAGTTGGTCGCTTGACAACAACGCGATGTAGGCTGGCGCACATCCCTGGCTCTGCGTCTTTCGTCACACCGCAGGAAGGCTTTCAATGATGTTGATGTCCGGTTGATCGATATTCATAAGCAAGAAATCTCAGCAGAAGCAGATTAAAGGCCTCCTAGACCCGACCATGACGTTATTGCTTTGGTGCGTCGTAGCGCCTACGATTCCAGATAATTATTGGCAGTCCCACCTACAAGGAGGTTTCGTAGTCGCAGTAAAAACCCGGGAAACGAGCAATTTCATGCTACCACTACAATGAGCCTAACACCTATACTAAAGTGATCATTATAAGTTGTCAAATGAAAGTTCATGGGGGCCAGTAATGCCACCAGTGGTTCTGGTATTGCCACCGGTATTTCTGGTAATGCCACTGGGATTTAATTTGTGCAAGGACGCAACACCACAACTTGGACGAGGTTGGTTCATTTTTGCTACTGCGGTCTGTTTACTTCCTTGCAGATTGAATTTCAAGTTTTTGAGCTCATTGTTAGCAAGCTGCCTATAGTACAAAGCGCAGGAGCACTGGGGCGAAAAATTTTTTGGTGGGGTAGTAAACTCGCTAAGCTCCAGGTGCCATCTTAGGCACTTCGCCGCTGGAGAAAGCCCCTCTGATGGGTAACTTCATGCGATTCTAACAAGTGCAGTATATATCCTAAGCCAGAGCCCTGAAACCACCAGCATGCTCCCACCAGTATCACAACATTTTATGTTGCTCGCAATTGCAATGATGCCTTAGTAATTGTTGTGATTGCGTGGGTTATTCTAGGCTATCGCTTAACTGGAACATCGGTGGCATTACCAAAAATTCCGGTGGCAATACCAGAACCACCGGTGGCATTACCGGCCCCCAAGTTCATATGGTGAATTTTATCTTTTCAACTTGAAAGTAGCTAGTATGGTCAATATTGATGTCGTGACTGCACCTTACGAGCACACTATTACTTTCCCACAGTACATCAACAAAACCATTACGAGCCAAGCACGCTAGTGCTATAGACCTCTAGTATAGCCATTTAGACCAGTTGAAATAGTTCCCTTGTCCTAGCCTTCTCTGGAGTACGGTTACAATAAATTGCAAAATGGGGTAAAAATCAGCTTTAGGTTCAATCTAGAGATCCATGCCTTATATTATGAGGACAAGTACTTCGAGAGGTCAAAGTAGCTCCAATAAATGTAAGAAATAGGTGGTTGGCAGCCAGGGGTGGGGGGGTGTAATAGGTAATGCGTGGAAGTTGCTTGCAAGCAGCCCTCAAAAAACGCTGAAAATGAGCTGCATAGTCTCAGCTATGGCATAGCCGCCTGATGTTAAGCTTTAGGAATGCTTCTTCACCCACAAGAGTGGATAACTAAATGTAAGGATGGGTAAAATAGGACAACAGACCCCTGCGATTCCATTTTTGGCCTCCGAACTTGAATTATCCTTTGAATTGATCGTACTATTAATTGTTGAAGTTGGGTCCCGAGGTCAGATTTTGGTGGGTTAAGCCCCTTACTAAGCTTAGTTGCGGCCAAGCTTTAAGACTGGATTGGCCGAGCCCGCCTACACATCATTAAGACCTTAAGAAATAGAATCGGATTAGTCGAGCGAGCTAACAAACAAATAAGAACTTTAAGACCTTGATAGGATTGGCCGACACACCACCCGTAAGGGCGACACCTCTAGGAAATCCAATACCTTGTTATGAAAACCATTTGACACAGGAAAATTGAGGAACCGGATGCAGCGGCCTAGAAGATGCAGAAATCGTTTGATTAGCCTAAGAACTCGTGGTGTTGCTGCTTGCTGGAGTTGTGCGCTCATCTTGTACTGTATGCTACCAACTCTCGCATTAGTGTCGTCTGAGATCAATCTAACGCCAAAATAGTCATTAAGGCTTATCTAACGGAAGTAGTTCTAGTCCGCGGCTAGAACCCAACCATGCCAGCTACAGCCAGCCTCGACAAAACCATGCCTCTCAAGTTCGCAGTCCCTTGTTGGAGTTCTTCCACGGACATACCAAAACAGATGTCCTCATCGTCCTCCAAGAGATTTTCTACATACTCTCCCGCGCAGCTCATTCCTAGGATGATCGCACAGGCAGGGTGGAGCACCAGCAATCTCTCCTGGGTCGGGCAGGTCAATAGTATCCCCACCGGTGCCGACGAGCCTGACTTGTTCTCTCGCGTCCGGTGGGCGAAATATAGGGTACAGCGTTGGTCTAGAACCAGGCGAATCTTCAAAGACATATTCCACGAATGGTGCCAGCGCTTTTCCTTTTATCCATATAAATTGATCGATATCAATCGCCTTCTTACTTCTTCTTGGTACCATTCTGTGAAGGCTACGAGCTATTGTCATGGTATTGAAGGGTTTGTCAATCCCCACACCGTTGAGGAGTTGCTCAGCTCGAGGATTGAAAAGCTTCATCATATCCAAGAATGTGGTCTTTTCCTGAGAGCTTTTCGATTTTCAATTAAACTGGATAGACTTAACGTTTTAATAGGGAGTAATTCGAAGGACTTAGCACGTGATCAATCCATAGTCAATCCATTGCCGTGTCAGGTTCAAACCAGCAAAGATGAATCTATTCTACTCCAGATCTAAAAATAATTGATACTCCATTCCTACATGATAATCGACAACACTAGAATTTTCAGTTCCCACCACGCGCTACTAGGGCGCCGCAATCTCACCACAGACGAGGTTCCTGGACATCATGTGATCATGGTACTACTGTAAAACCAGCAATCGTGGCTTTAAACGATGTAGTCTACTGACGAATTTTGCGTATTTCTGTGATGTTACGTTATGTTCTTACTCAAGGATTTCGTGGATCCTGATGGCAGCCACGATTCTGGCAGGCCTGTTGGTGGTTCTTCACCGCCATTTCATCTATTTATAACTGCGTCGTCAGCTATAACTCGTCAGCCCCTCACCTTCAGGAAAGTCCGACCAACTTTAACTGCCTGCCGCCACTAGTCACTGAACAGAAGATCCTCCAGGTGACTGAAGGATTTGCGGCTCTCGAGCTCATAGGCTTGGCTATCTAGTCGGCAGTGGCCTTTTCGGAGTTATGATCGGAACCTCAACCAGCGAATATGTTCTGATCCAAACTTCCATCACCCTCCTCCGCGCCATTACCCCGCTCAGCATCCTCTACGTCTCCCTCATCCCGTTCATATCTCACAGCCGCCTTCCACTAGCACTCGAAGCCTGGCCGATCGCCGAAACGGCCTTTTACTTCCTCGTCTACCTCCCCCGCAGATACCTCCTCCAGCGCCCAGCCAGACACCCACCCCCGCCCGAGCGAAACGAGCGCCAAAAGCTCCTCCGGCAGTGTTTAGAGGAAGTACGGGATCCTGAACGATACCTGTCCAAGTGGTTCTTGGATGCGCCGTTGTCGGAGATCAAGAGGGAGAATGTCAAGGAGTTTTTTCGATGGGTATTTTTAAATACGGGTGTTGAGGATCCGGGCGATGAGAGGGAGTTCGAGGGGTATGTGGAGCAGTTGGAAGAAGCTTTTGGAAGGAAGTTGGAGGAAGGATATGGGAGCGCGACATGTTTGAGGTTGACGCTAGATAGGGTGGATATGGTGCATCGAAGTCTTGCTTGGTATCAGGTAAGCTTCCTTCACTTTTAACTTCTGGAATGGAGGACATGGTTTAACTTCCACATGTGGCCGGGATGCAGGTTGTCTTCATGGTAGACAGCCTGACGCATATCTCCATGCTGTGCCACAAGTTCCAATACTACCGTACCTCCATCGCGCGCCTCCCGCTTGTCTTCCCCTTCAGGCCTCTTACCCTATTCACCTCTCATTACTCTCCAGTGAGATCAATATCATATTGGCATCGCCCCCATACATCCCGAACCAAACTTCCAATCCTGTTCATACATGGAATCGGCATTGGCCTTTGGCCACATGTGAACTTCTTGGCTGCTCTAAATCGTGGCGCAGGTGAGGAGAGCGATGAGGGTATTGGGATCATTGCCTTAGAGATTCTGCCGGTGTCGTTTCGAATCATGGGTAAGGCGTTGTCGAGGGAGGATATGTGCCGACACATTCAGACTATTCTTCTGCATCATGGGTTTGAGAAGTTTGTCTTGGTTACTCATTCGTACGCTCTCTGCTCGCAAGGCCCCAAGACTCCCAGCTAACTCCTTCCTCTTTGCAAGGTATGGGTCAGTAATCACGACGCATCTTCTCAAGAACCCTGAAATAGCCAGTCACATATCTTCTATCATTCTGATCGACCCGGTTTCTATCTTGCTCCATCTGCCAGATGTGGCTTATAATTTCGTACACCCCCTCTCCTTGAATGCTTGGTCAGGTTTTGAGCCCGGCATTGACTAGTTCCCCACTCGCAGACCTACCGCAAACCTACCCATGCTAACGAATGGCAACTCTGGTATTTTGCCTCCAAAGACATGGGTGTCGCGCATACCCTTTCCCGTTGCTTCTTCTGGTCGGAGAATATCCTTTGGAAGGAAGACATTTTGGGCCGGCGAGTCACTGTCTTCCTCGGCGGCCGGGATTTAATTGTCGATACGCAGCAGGTCGGCAGTTATCTCACAGGGCTATCGGGATCCGGAGATGAGGAAAGTAGCTGGAAAGATCAACCGGAGGGGTGGAGAGGACAGAATGGGTTGAGCGTCGTGTGGTGCGAGGATCTTGATCATGCGCAGATTTTTGACTCGAGTGAGTGGATGCCGCGACTGGTTCGCGAAGTTCGAGAACACTCTGACCAGTGAATGGCTACCTCGCTTCCTTGGCTCATTGGAACTGCGGCATTGAGTTCTACACGCGTCTCACAGCTTGTTGCTGTGCCTTGGTGGATTCTTAAGTTCCGGGTCGCTTACCAAAATTCGGACTGGTGGAGATTGTGGCTGCACGGATCAAGTTTGAATAATTGCACCTCTGGTGTTTCTGGAGGGTTATGAATGGTTATAGTAGCGTTGTACGCCATAGAGCACTATTGGCGCTGAAGGCCACTGCACGTCGGCTGTCTCGTGTAATGCTTTTAATGCTAGATAGTGAACTAAACCAACCCGCTTAGCCGCGGGGGCTGTCACTGGGAGGAGATGACTTCACGCCGCAATCACAAAATCCATCTCAGGTCCTTTTATGTCGGATCTCTTGTCCCTATCCTCAGTCGCACTATGTTCGGCTCGGTCCTTGACTTCGCTGACACATATGGGTAGCTCGTTCAACTTGGCTCCCTCCAGGATTTACAGCTTGGTGGTGGCAAGAATGTGAGGCCATCCCCTCAACCTTCGCCGGACCTTTGCTGAGTCTTTTTTCCTAACAACTAGCTGAACCGAGGCTACCCACAGCTGTGGTTGTTGAAGACTGGCTCTATATTGATGGAAGTGGAGTTTATTAGTCTACCTTTCGAATGGCCAAAACATATTTCTTCAGTGTTCGTTTCCTTCGTAAGTTTGAGTTTTTTCCTTTTTGACTTCAATGTGATATAGTGGATCAAACCATCACCATCTCATTTTCGACTCCTGGATGAACAGTTCCGTAAAAGCAATTGTCAGTAGCAAGCCAATAAACTTTCCACTCTCCAGACTAGCTTCCTTGTGGTACGATCCTCTGGATGACTCTGTTCTCTTGGTGTGGATGTCCATACGATAACACTGCTAGGATGGGCATCTGGGCCTTCAAGCCTAACGGACAAAGAGGTGTTGTATGGGAAGAAAGATACCCACCGGGTGAGATGGGTATAGCCGCATCCTTTGGATATCTTTTGACATTCAGTTCAAAATCCTTGGAGGGTCTATTATTCTATGTCTCCTGGCACTAATGCAGCAATATCTAATTTCACTATGTTAGATTTCCAAGAGAGTATTTGAAAAATGAGAGTTCTGCTGGATATCCCTGTTGTAGATGATGCCTGCGCCCCTGAATTAGGGGTAGAAGTAAATCACGGTCGATGAGACACACACGGATGATTAGACAATTCTACTTTTCACTTATTAACTGCCAAAGTGATAGGACTAGTGCCCTTTCTTCTATTTAGATTAATTCATATAGACTCTAATAATTTCCTCAAAGTCCCTGTATTGTCATGCTTTGAGAGAAAAATGAAAGTTGAGTTAAAGTTAGTCGACTTGGGCACGTGACCAGCAGATGTTCGAGGATCACAACGCTTTTCAATTGCGACTATGAAAATCGAGCAAGAATTTATCAGGATAGTGCTGGACATGGGATTTTATTTGTGGCCGGAGCCATTCCGATTGGTGTTTGAATCGCGAATTTTTGAGGCATCTACATTGGGTATTAACCCCTCGCTTAATTTAATCCAACAACCTATTACCGTCGACACCGCCGTGGTTCATAGGCACAATGCTACTACTCTACTATCACTAGAGATCCCCGCCGCTCTTGCAAGCAACAATTCGGCAAAACAAAGGGAATCCAGCTTTAAATTAACAGCGGGTTCGGTAAGCCTGCCTGTTTTAACTGGAAAATAGGTATCGCTAAGCTAGACTACACAAGTTGATCCTTGGGCTGCAGTTGCTGGCTTATTAAGTGCAGAATTTTCTCACCTGGTGGGAATACTGTGCATCTGGGTAGAAAGGGCTTACTTAGAATAAGGGTTTTGTTATTCCAGATTTTAGAGCTGACTCTCGCTGCCTCAAGGCCGTTGGCGGTGGGCGATGTGTAGTGTACGGATCACGCTAAACGACCTGGGTGGCATTACCATTTCGACACATGACAATACCGAGACCCTTAAAACATAACTACCTATCCATAGATATCACTAAAAAATTGAACCCGTCTTCCCCCATGTTAGATAGTATCTCACACGACAATAACAATACAACAGAGCCCATAATGATTCTGCGCATTTACATCCAAAACAATTTCGCCACCAACTAGTTCATCCCCCCCTCTCCCGCACCCGCCATGCACTCCTTATAAGAAACTGCCAGGAGTGAGTTGACGAATAAAGAACGTCAAGTTTGAGCTGGAGGAAAATATAGGGAAGGAATAAGAGGGCTGGATGGATGATGTTTGCTGGCTTCTAATCGCTAGGACTATCGCCTCTCGGATTTGTACTAACATTAGCCTGGGGAAGTTTTCAGAGGACAGGTCGGACCTACTTCGCCCACTTGAATCGTTTGTAGGATTCAGCCACGGGAATGGTCGGCTTTAGCTTTGGAGGTTGAAAATACTAGGTCAAAGATCCGCTTCGGCAAGGCTTGTTTTCTCTCAGCGCTTCTCTCTTGTCCCGTTGATGCTGATGGCTGGCCGGACTGTTTAAGCCATTGCGATAGGGCCTTCTCAGAGTCTTTTGTGTGGGGATGTTTGGGGCCAATTTTTTTCTTACGACGAGCCACGACATCTGTCATCATCTCTACCGCCTCGTTATGGCGGTTCAGGGATTTGAGTGTATATGCTAGGTTGTGCATACTCGTCAGGGTGGAGGGGTGCTCCTGGCCCAGCACCCTCTTCCTCGTCTCCATGACTTGCACAAACAGCTCCTCTGCCTCCTTCCA
>JAJDMY020000877.1:0-11902 GCA_022345705.2 Sabuloglossum arenarium
ATCTCGCAACCCAAGTCCTTAGACGCAGGATCCTTTAAGCCCCAGGTCGGACCTAGGCTTAACGAATCGTTACAAGCGTCGTCCTCGAAAACAGGAGGAACGACATCAGAGCCCGTGACAGGCGAGACTGACCCCTCAAGGGTCAAAGACCCAGGGATATGGGCAGGGGGGACCGGAGGGTTGGCGACTGGGTGTCGCCACGACTGTGGTGGTGGAAGAGGTATGGTTGATGTCTGTGAAGCCACCAACCCGGGGACCGACCACAGGAGACGAGGCAACAGCGGCGGATGTGATCGCCACCAGAGCATCCAGCCCGTGAGGGAATCGGAGGGGGGCAAGGACAACAGACCCCCCAACGAAAGGATCCTCGGAGGAAGGAGGAGGAGGGCAGGATGTCGAAGACGGCGGAAGCAGGCGGGAAGGCCTAGAGAAATGTCCAGAGGTTGGTGCAGGGGCAGGAGAGAGCAAGGAGGAGATATCCATTCGCGAGAGCGTGGTGTGGGGAGGAGGGTTTGCCATGTTGAAGAGATATTATGGCGTGAAGAACGAGAAAAAACCCACGATGGAGTTTTGTAAAAGACGTGTGGTTGCCTGGGGCGACCAGCCAAAACAACAAACAACACACAACAAAAACCCCACGAAAAACACCCAGAAAAGAAAAATGAACTTACAGAGACCTGAAGGTCCCTTTGGGAGCCCAAAAGAAGAGGGAAAGGAAGCGGAAGGCAGACCGACCCCCTAACCGACGACCGACACCTGAACCAACAGACCGACTAGGGTAGAGGCGACCGACACAGAGAAAATCGTTGGTCAGAAGCCAAGAGGACAGGATCAGCATCGTTGACCTTAGGTTATATACCAGAATAAGGCCAACATATTGGACAACCAAAAGAACAGTCTCGAGGACCCAACCGCGATGACGACCGACCACCAGAACTCGGCAGCCAACAAAAGAAGCCCATAAGCCGAGTATAAGGCCTCGAGATGGGCTGGATATGCAACGAAAGGACAGTAATTGCAATGAAAACAATTAGGATAGTATGGACAAAGGAGCAGCAACGGACCTCGCTGTCTCAGTCAGAACACCCCTAGGCCTCGAGGGATCTCAGCCTCGAAAGGGGAGGCTAATGTCACAGCAGCCAAGCCGTTCCAGGTGTAGGCGGTCGGCCAGGCCAACCGCCCATACAGGAGGAGAAGGGGCGACCACCCAGGGCCACGCCAAGATTGGCATCATGGCGCACCAAAGCCATTCCAGGTATAGGTGGTCGGTCAGACCAACCGACCATACAGAGGGAAGAGGGCATTGACCTGGTGCAAGGTTACAGCCGGTAGGGAGCTCGGCCATAGTCAGTCAAGTGACCCCGAAGGCCGATATTTGTTGGGGCAGCGTTGCCCAGAGCAACGCCTTGGCAGACCCCAACCATGTATATAGGACCGACGGGGCCCTCACTAGGAACCCCATTGGTCAATACTTGTATTTACTCAGATTGACCTTAGTTGTAGCTAGGCCGACTATAGTCTATGACCCTGTCTTATCTTAGCTCATTTCCTAGTCTACCTACGTGACGGTCGGCCAGACGACATTGACCATTGCCCTGACCGACGCCTACGGCACCCAGATCGCCGACCGTAGTCGGCCGTGACAAATATAAGGGATATTATGTCCTGCCTGGTGCATCCCTAGGATATTCCCTCTTATCTTTGGTGTCAATTCCTTCCCAATGATATTAAAAGATATCTCCCCAAGAGGGCGCCATGGCGTTGACATATCGCCATTTTATTGTATAGGGAGGAGGAGGGGTAACGTGTAAAAACGCGCTTTTATAAGGCACATGGACAAGCGATATCCACGAACGGTGTGTAACACAAATAACATACTTGTCCTGACGAGATGGTGGTCGATTGGCTTGGCCGGATGCGATTGCTAGAAGGATTTTGACCAAAGGAATAAATGATATAATGATATAATGGAGGTGATTGTAAGAAGAGCATAGCTCCACATCTTGATCAGAAGCACAATGACAAGAGAATTTAGACATGTGAAAATGAATATGAGTGCTGCCTTTTCTCTCCAAGCAGGACGGACTTTAGCATTACTCATATCCCCGATATATACCAATGACATTAAAGGGTATCCAGAATATCAGCGCCCAAACAAACACAAGCCACAAACATCTTCCGCGGGAGAGTGCCGTCTCAGGATGCAGGGCATTTGAATGCCTATGCAGAAAACTTCCTACATGCAAATCACGAGGAGATTCCGGGTTATCGAGATCCTTCTGAGCTTATCTTTCTGCTGGAGATCTTGAGGGGTCTGGAGTCGCAGTGCGGCTGATGTTCCGGCCTGCATCGATGGGGATAGACTGCAGATGAGAATTTGAGCTACTGCAGGGCATCAACTCTACTAGTGCAACCTGTCTATTGTGCTCAGATCCTCCCAGGCCTTAATACTCTGTTGGTGTTTCAGATGCTTCAACACCAGCCATTGTGGAACAACAGTGTAGTCAAGTTCGCAACTCCGGTACGCACACCACGACAACTTGACATTGCCTTTTCCTTTGATTAAGGCTGAGCATTGCGGGGTTATGGCCTATCAGCGCCTTTGCATCCCACAAGAAAACAAAAGGCCAACGAACTCTTAGATATATTAGACTGTTGCAACGACATCGTGGGTTATGAATTACAACAGACTATCTTAGGTTGCTGCAGTGGTTGTATGCAGGTATTAATTTGATGGTAGAACCGAAAAGGTTCCGCAAGTGCCCCCGCCAAAATAGGTGCCTAGATTGCATGCTTGCAAGATACGAAAGATACTCATATCCCACAATTTCCACCTTTACCACAAATTCATCCTCTTGAGATCCATAGTAGCCAGTAAGGTATCAACCGATCCTCATTGATCGATTAATCAATCAATCAATCTATCAAAAGCTTCATATCCCCAAATCCCAATCCCTTCAACTCCTCCTCCACAAACTTAATCGCCTCCCTAAACATCGCCACTCCACCTTTACACGCTCCATACTCCATATGCCTCGCCAACCCACTCAACGTTGAGAACTGTTTCTCTTTTTTCTTCTTTAGCGGCCTGTCGACTACGTCCAAACCTGGAAACGTCAGGGGGCAACGGAAGATCTTGGGCGCGTGGGTGGCGGATGACATGTGCGCTTGGAGGGCCTTTAGGCTGTGCATTGTTTTTGGACAGAGGGGGCAGCGGAGGCTGCGTGGTGCAGTGATGAAGGGTGGAGTTAGGCTGATGTCGGATTGGGGCTCTGTGGGGGTGCGTATGCCGCTTATGAGGGACCAGTCGCTGTCAGCTTCGGTAGGAGCAGGTGTTGATAGGATGCTGTTGGCGACAGACAAGTTGCTGTCGGCTTGGCTGGAGGTAGGCGTTAATAGGACGCCACCGACGACCGACCACTCGCTAATGTTGTCGTCATCAATCGGGGGAGGCGCCGTGACTCCGTCTAGGAGCGAACCATTACTGTACGGGTTCTGAGGGAGTGTAGTGGTGTCGGCACCCACAGCAACAGCCTCACCGGGAAGGATATCCGTAAGTGTTTCCTGCATCAAAGCACTAGCCGCGTCATCACCAGTGATGTAGCGGTTCTGGTCGTGAGTGACCACAAGCCTGTTCATCTTTTCCCTCGTCATCCCTGAGCGACAACGGCCACTTTCCAGGAGAGCGGAAGGAGAAGCAAATTTCTTGGTGCATTTTCCCGCCAACCAGGCAGGGGATGTTGCGTGGACGTTTAGGCTTCTTCTTTCGAGGCTTTTTGGGTACTTGTGAGGGGTTAGCAGTTGGTTTGATGCGAGGAACGCTGACGCGAGGGGGTTTATGGGCCCTGTGGGTTGCGAAATGCTTGTCCAAGAACCGACGGGTTTTAAATACTCTGTCGCAGTCGCAGCAGTGATAGTCCAGGTACATCTGAGTGGGATATTCTTGACCGCAGTCACAGCACTGATAATGTGTCCTATGCTGGACTTTCCGCGCATGGTCCACGTATTGGGCCATTTTCTGGAAGTGAAGGTTGCATTCGCAGCAAAAACAGTGACCAGTTGACTTTTGATGACCCTGAAGGACATCTTCTCCGAGAAATGTCTCGAAACATTCGCCACATCGTGGATGCTGAGCTTTCTTGTGAAGCCTCTGCTGTAGTTTATTGGCAAAAGAAAGCGGACATGTCTTGCAGAGATACTGAGGGCTGGTCGCGTTGGCAGACATGTTGGTTCCGGCAAACGCTGGAGGTAAGGAAATTGCTGGATAAGACTTCCTCGCCGAAAATTCAGGAATTATTCGCAGGTAAATTCTCCATAGAGCTTGATGGCAAGCTTCAGGGCTTTTTCGATATTGGTATCGAGAGAGCTGGCGAAGCAGGATATAAAGATCCGTCGCCTCGAACAGGTTGTGAGCGGTGGTGCCGCAAGTCAGCGGCACGGAGTAAGTGACGTCAGCCAAATCCAGTGGATCCACGTCTGGGAAAGACAACACGTGAGGTGAGGAGACAAACTGGCTTCATAGGGATGCTCTACGGCCGGCACATCTGCAAGCAACCAAGTTTAGAAGTGCCCCGCAGAACCCCGGCTTACTCCCCGCGCTAGGAGCTTTTTAGACTTTCACCGACGCTAGCTCCGGGACCGGACGCATAAGCTTTTGGTGGGCGTCGATAAATCAGCTAGCGAAGGGCTGGATGGCGGGTAAGCTAATGGGCGGTCGCCTGACAAGTACAGAGCCCGCGCACTTCTCATCCTCAGCCCATCCCCTTGCCCTCCCATCCTGACTCGTTTAGCTTCAACCTCAAAGCTTCAAACTCTCTTTCCTACATCGTCTGCAGAGACCCCAGAGCCTTCCTTGGAATGATAGCAATAGCGCCTTCGTGAAGTCGTATCCCAGCCTGACCGAGTTGTCTGTTAGTTTGCTTCTGGTCCGCTATGCCTTCTCACGGCCTAGCTGATGCAAGCGCTTATCTCTACAGGACAATTCTACGGTGACCTTTTCCATTTCACAACCAATATCATGGATTATTCCTACAAGAGTGTTTCATACTCCCGTCCAGAGGCACTGTATTACTAGGCTATTTTTTTGGTATCAACGCATTCTGGATCATCACTCCTGCCTGTAAGTCTATAGTCATTGAAAGGGCTGTAAAAGAGTTTCAAGGGCTAATAGTGGATTAGTCTGTGTTTATAGCAGTATGAAGGAATCTAGTAGGGCGTTCATGGAGGCATAACCAAGGCAAATGATGTGGCAAACTGTATGGCAAAGAGACATTTATAATGTGTCAAGGTTTGATTCTCTCTTATATCGTGTTCAGAAACGAACTAACCAACCCCAGTGCACGATGCTCTTCAAAATATGTCTCCTACATCTAAGTACCTCTTTTAATGTGTGCAGCACTGATTTGAGTTCTGCTTTGATGCTATGCCGCACCTTTTACTTCGCAGTTCTTTAAGCTAGATCTCAAGATACTATAGTTTTAAAACCCAGATATTCGTTTTTAGATTCCTAACGAGAGTTTATTTGTGGCTTCTCATAGAAACGAAAGACTATTTCATAGTGTGATTTCGCAATGTGGCTAATAATACCCTGGAAAGCCCCGGCTTGCAGTCCCATGACGCTGATATCCTTTTTGTTTCTCTCTGCTCTCGTCTGCGATTTATGTTCGCGCTGTGTTGAACCCGTTCGTTTTCAAGCCTTTGCACTTCTGGATCGAGTGCAGCTACTCGCCGGCTCGGCTGGATTGTTTTGATGTCTCGAGTCAGGTTCATATAACTGACGAGGCTGAAGAGTACGTCTTTAGAAAGGGCTCACAAAATATGTTGGTTTATCTTTGAAGAAGGAAGTTGATTAGTGAGGCGACCAAAGCGTTGGCAGTCCTTAGTCAGCGCTGCCCCTTCGACAGAAGCGGGGGCGACGACCCCGCTTTTTTCCATCATCAGTCAACTAAGATATCCCACTACTGCTCAAGCCACACTACAAGCACCAAATCACCGAACTATAAAATTGAAGCTGCGGGAGCTCGCTCTGATCACGAGTAGAGCGACATGTCTTGCAGCCTGCTCGGAACACCCGCAGAACTGATCGACAACATCACCGATTACCTGGATGTTGCTGATATTGGTAACCTTCGACTTACATGTCGTACGCTAGGAAAGCACTCCTGGCACCGCTTCAAAAGCTTCTTCGCTCGCAGGCAAACGGACTTGTCTCTAAAGAACCTTCAGACCTTGGTCGACATTACCGAGCATAGTGAGTTAGGTCATGCAGTCCAGACTCTCACCATCATGGCCGTTTTTTACGACACTACGTGGCTCAAGAACATTCTTGATAGGCGGGCGAAGCCCATCTCTATTCGACACGGCCAAATATTCTGCAGCACGTTCAAAAATTGCACAGATGAAGAAATGGTACAAGCGACTTCAGAGCACAGACTGCTTACTCAACGTAAGGATGAGCAAGCCCGTGTCCAGGCGGATCATTTAGACCTTAGCATTCTCACCACCGCTTTCCGCAATATCAGCAAACTTCAAGTTCTATCGCTTGAAGTAGTTTTATGCCAGGACCTGGAGAATCGTTTGACAGTGCATAGCTGTCGTGATCTTAGGGAAACCTCTAAGATATGGAAGATTGCCTCTTATACTTTCTTGACAGTCTTCACCGCGATCGCGCAAAGCAGCCTTGCTGTTGAGCGAATTGACGTCTTCGGCGGATGGCGGGGTTGCAGCGTCCCTTCGTACGATATTTTCGAGTACATGCCTCAGTTGAAGGCCGATGGTCTCGAAAAAGCATTTGAGAGCTTACGAGCCCTCTCGCTGAGTATATCGACTCGGAATATTGAATCCCCTGTTGCTGCAGAAGAGGGTGTTGCCAACCGAGTGGCTGCGGACGAGGATAATTACCCCGGCCCAGCCCAGCTTCTATCCTTAACTCCAGAACTGGTGGAACTCGATCTTCACCTATTCCAGCTACTCGGCCCATATTTAAGTTACGAGCCTGTATTTTCTCGCATCTCGGAAACGGTTCGATTGCCAAAGCTTCGCAGGTGCAAGCTGAGGGGGCTGTGCATGCGCGAGGATTCGCTGAGGCAGTTCTTGGACAACTGCCCTTGTCTCGAAGATCTGGAGCTACGCCAGGTGATGCTCGAGCAAGGGTCCTGGCGCCCAATATTTGACCAGTGCTCATCCAGGGCATACCCTTTGAAATCTATGACATTGTATCGCATTTTCGAGGACCAGTTACTCGAGTTCCAAGTCGACTTCCAAGAGCCGGAAAGTGAGATGGACAGGGTTGGAGGGCGTTGTGTCACGTTGAACAAGGACATGATTCAGAAAGGGATATATTACAAGAAATCGTCTAGCCGTCCATTAGGATGCCCCGCGCTTTATCGACTGATCGACGAGTTGCGACGTGAATACGGTCCGCCCTGACTGCACCGTTGACCGTAGTTGAACCCTTGCAAAGCTGGTCGAGTTGCAGGTATGAGAACGGATCTGGGCACTTTCCGGTGGCTAGGATGTCTCAAGGGATTCAGTGATCTACAAGCAAAACTTTCGGATGTTTCAGTTCTTAGAATGGTGTCTACCTACATACCACAGTCTTCAATTTCTATTACATCACATACTACGATTCTTTTTTATGGCCCGCTTACCGCGATTCTTCCACCTGCAGTGCACATATCAACCAAAAGAAGATTCCAAGGGACCAGGATCGATATGTCTGCACAAGTTCTGGGACTAAGGCTTGATGCGGGAAGCTGCTTGTAGCGCTCCTCTTTGATGCATTGTGCCCTTGGGAGATCATCTGATGCATCCGAAATCGATGTGCAGTGTTGACTGCAGAAGCAACATTTGCAAAGATATTTCGGATGCACATTGTATGTGAGTTGTATGTATAGGCATATCCCTTCGCATATTCAGACAGCCCTTTTATGACGTGTATGAATCTCCTTTCTTATGTGTATCTGCTTTCAATTTGCGACCTTCAGAGGGATTCCGAAGTGTTCGAGCTGAGCACTAGGGCACACATGACAACTGTGCCGCTTTTGTATGCCCCCTTTCCTTGACGGATACCCTAGTTGACACATGACCCTTGATATGATCGTCGTTTGCAATGAAGCATGCATTGTTCTATTTACCGGCTTACTTGCTCACAAATAAGGCTTAATTTGCTATATCTACCTAATCAAACACTTAAAAATACTGTTCGAAATAGCGTCTTGGCACCCGCACAGAGTCTTTAAGGGGGCTTCGCCCTATCTTTAATTCAAAACCTTTGACCGTCATTTCTAACAAATGCCACCATAGTGGTTGGAGATCATACCCGGACTTTGGCCAACAAGGTTGCAGCCCTCGTTGGGCAGCTTATCAGGCCGGTGGCAGGCGTTGATATTGCTGATCACACAACAGATGCACTAGTATACAAGCAAGATCCAACGGCACCAAAAGTAGCAACGGTGAGCGAAAGCCGAAATCTAAGCCCACGAACGAGTGCTTACACTGCAAAATGGGACATCACTAATACGAATGCTACAAGTGTGAACAAGGCCAAAAGAGCAATAGTAACAATAACTACAACAACACTTCACCACCCGAATCTACCAGATCCAAGACCATTCCACAAGAATCAAACATCTGACTCCTCAGTTCAGGATCGCCTAGAACTCCTCGACATCACCAACCACAATCTCACCCCCCACCACTACCAACGCTATTGAGAAAGACGCCACAAGAATGATTCAAGACCCATCTCTTGAATAATCTCCACACGTAAGAGATGAAGAGTTCGATTGTCATACCAAATGATCAAATCACTGTGAATCTCGTCTAATTTTTCGAATGGTGATGTGCGGATTTGTCGGTATGAGGGGGTATGAGGGAGATGGGAGAATTTTTATGGATTAGTCGTTATGATTGTGGTGAGGGATTTTGGAAGACGGTGGATATGTGTGTGTGTGTGGTGCTGCCATGGGAGTAATGAAATGGGTTTCATAGGGGCTGTGGCAGCGGCTGGATTTGCTGCAGCATGATGTCTCGGTGGAACTGTTTGTTTGTATGTTGATTCGTTTTGGCTATGGTAGAGTGACAATGGCAGGAACATGGAGATTGTGCTGGCACTTATCTAAATATAATTTGCTGGCATCGTGGGCGTAATTCAATGGTTCAATTCCCACGAGCCGCCACAAGTTATTTCCACACACCCCTTTAGGCTATGAAAGTACTTTCTAAGACTGGGCGATAATCGCATGTTCGTAGATTGCTAGTTGCCTCTCGAGTTATTTTTCTTCCATCATTCGTCCTGACTTGTTTGTTGTTTTAACCATTCTTTCAAGCCAAATCATCCTTCAGCTGCATCGTACACTGTCTAGGTGCTTGCTTAGGTGTTGACCCACCAAATAATTCGCTTCGTCGAGCTGGAACAACTCCATACTTCTAAAATTACTATTTTCGTTTGTATATTCTTGGTCTCGAAAGCCTGAGGAAGAGTATCTGTGGTTAATGGTCTGTTTGCATTGTTTGTTCAGTTGAGCACATCGCGCCTAAGTTAGTTAAGCACTTAACTGGCCTTCATCCCCCATTCTTGACAGTCGGAGAAGGCTGCTTTAGTTGATTTGGTCCCGCAATCATGAAAACCACCCCGCATTATTAAAGCAGCCCTCTTGAAATTGTGACGGCACGCCAGCCCCATTTCGGCTTTTTAGCATCATATCACCTCCTAAAGCCGACCTACCTTCGCAGTATAATCTCGAATTGTGCCCATAACCGATCTTGTACTTTCCAATGAAACATCTGTGGCTCGCCTTTCGTTATTGTATCCTACGCAGTCAATGAGGATTTCGGCGGAGATGCTGCTCTGGAGAGGCTGCGCCAGCGATTGAGGGATCGCGACTTACGTCTGCTGCTTGACTTTATTCCAAATCACGTCGCGCTAGATCATCCGTGGATCATGAGAAATATTTCATGAAAGGCACCGAGGAGGATTTGGTGCGCGAACCGTAAAACTATACACGGATAAAGACTTGAAGCTATTAGCCAAATCCACTAAGAACACCCGCCGTTCCTATTCATCGTTGAGGTCTATTAGAATATAGAATATGAATTATAGTAATAGGGGTTTGATTACACTTATGATAAACGTCTTTACGATCGCTTCCAGACTGGTAACGCTCGGCAAGTCCGCGATCACCTCATGGCTGATGAAAGCTCTCTGGAGCATTCGGTTCGATTTCTAGAGAACCATGATGAGTTTAGGTGATGACATTCTGACCTTTAATTTTATTGGTCATTAAAAAAATCTTCCTTATTGAGCGCTGAAAATGCCTGTGGGGTGTATGCGAGGAAGAAATCCGAAATGGGGTATACGCGAGAGAGATTTTGGTTTTTGGGCGCTATCCGAGTAATTATCCCTAATATATATATGTAGGAAACACAGGGTTTCGATAGAGCGGAGCTCGGCTGCAGCTGAGTCCCAGGTGAGAGCAATTGCATTAAGTCTTATGGTACATGATCTGAGGAGAAGGAGAGACGGCGCGAAGACGCGGGTGAAGTAGACTTTTTGACCCGCTAGCAACCCGGGCTGGGCAAATAGGAGCCGCGCGGAATAGGCGTCTCCTATTTGCTACCACGGGAAAGTCTCGGGTAGTTCCGCCCGTGTGTCCCGTCTTCGCGAGCATGACTCTTGCGGCAATGTTCCAACACTGGCAGTCTTTTCTTTATGGCCGTGCTGGATGCCGTCAGAGCCGCAAGGGTCAGTGCCCTGTCGGGGTTAGTCCTTTCGTGATACCCATCCTTCTACTCGAATCGTTGCCTTGTTGTTAGTGATGAACCGTTCCAGAGACCTGTTCGGTGCTGCCTTGGTGAAGGCGTCGGCGAGGTTGTCATCGCCGTGGACCCACCTTACTTCGTGGAGTTCACGGCGCTCGTAGGATTGACGCAGTGCCATGATGTCAATCATTAGCCTCTTCTCCTTCGTAGTCCCGAGCTTTACCAAGCATTCGTAAAGCGAGTATGAGTCCGTGCAAACGATTGTCGGTACACGCGGGAGGTTCAAGCGTGCAAACACCATTTGGAGGGTTGTCGCAATGGCATATGCCATATCGACGCCCGCGACCATTCCGTAGATCTCCGAGGCGAGTACACTACGGGTGACTCGCTTCGACTTCGTGCTGCTATAGTGGATAATATTCCCATGGATGGTAAATTCGTTGTGATCATCGATTGTCGTTTCGTTTGCCAGGATGATCACGAACCCGAGTTGGGAGGTGAGGTCGCGGTTATTGGCAAATGAGCCATCTACGAAGACGAAGAGTTTCGTAGTAGGCAAGTCCAGGGGAACAAACGTGACACCACGATCTTGGGACTCTATTTGCCACCGGATCCGGCGGTTAAGAGCCTCGATGTCGTCTGGGGTCGGGTCTTGATGCTGGGCGGCGCTCGACAGGTCGAAACAGGCCTCTGGCTGACATATCGATACGATGTACGCACCACGAGCACGCTGCTCGACATATTGTTGTTTGGCGTCGCGCGCATTGGCGTCGACCGGCTGCAATCTTTTGGCCTGTCCCTTTTGCCGTAGCGTTACCGTACTGCCGTCGAGCGTGATAATCCCTCCATTGAATATAAGAGGTTCGCCGATAGTAAGTCTTTGTTTGGGTTTCGCACCAAAGGCAGCTAGCTGCCTTTAGCTGCTCGTCCTCATGCCTTGAAAACCTTACTGTTGATACCCCGAGCGTATCGTCGGTCTGCATCCTGACGCATGCGAATTCGGGGTTTCCAGTGTCCGAAATTAGCAGGCACGGGTCGTATGTCGAAGTAATCATCTGGAGCTTCTTGTAACGATTCGTTAAGCCTAGGTCCAACCTGGGGCTTAAAGGATCCTGCGTCTAAGGACTTGGGTTGCGAGATA